>BMAW01064715.1:527486-577769 GCA_019974015.1 Nephila pilipes | reverse complement strand
ATATATATATATACATATATATATATATATATATACATATATATATACATACATAAACTGGTGTCTACAAATTAAGTATAATAGGTAATTATGTGAATAATGACAGGGCTGGAAACATAAGAAGTTAGAATGGCTAGAAACATAAAATGCGAGTGTAAAACGGTTATAAAATAAAAAAAAAATGTGAAAGAACAATAACTTATGGATCAATAAGTCCCGAGACTAACATTGAAAACAACATTTTTTTTGCAAATTTTTTTTTTATTCATCAACATAATCACCTTTTAGGGTGATACAATCGTTCCAACGCTTTTCCAATTTTTCAATACCATGTTTATAAAAAAAAATTATCTTTCGCTTCAAAATAAGCTTCAGTTTCAGCGATGACCTCCTCATTTGAGCCAAATCTTTTTCCCTGGAGCATTTTTTTTAAGATCAGCAAAGAGCCAGTAGTCACTGGGGGCTAAATCTGGCGAGTATGGGGGGTGGGGAAGCAGATCAAAGCCCAATTCGTTCAATTTTGCCATTGTTTTCATCGACTTGTGGCAGGGTGCATTGTCTTGGTGAAAAAGGATTTTTTTTCTCTGCATGTGCAGTCGTTTTTTTGCGATTTCCTCCTTCAAACGCACCAGCAAGTCAATATAATAATCACTGTTGATCGATTTACCTTTTTCGAGGTAGTCAATGAAAATCACGCCATGCGTATCCCAAAAAACTGACGCCATGACTTTGCCAGCTGACTGCTGCGTTTTCGGACGGCTTTCGCCAGCTGTGCGCCACTCAGATGACTGCCGCTTCGACTCTGGAGTGTAGTGATGTATCCATGTTTCGTCCATGGTCACGTAACGACGCAAGAAATCTTTTTTGTTGCGAGTAAATAGCGTTAAACAGCTTTCTGAATCATCAACTCGTTGCTGTTTTTGTTCCATCGAAAGCAATCGCGGCACCCACTTGGAAAAAACCTTTTCATGCTCAATTTTTCATGAAGGATAGTAAATACACTTCCATATGATATCTGTGTCATCTCAGCAATCTCACGGAGCTTCACTTTACGATCTTTCATTATAATTTTTGTCACTTCACTCACATTTTCCGGTGTAACGGCTTCCACAGGTCTACCCGAGCGTTCCGCGTCATTTGTGTCGGTACTGTTGTCATATCGCGGTAATCATAGGGAATTACGTTTTCCGATATGACGTCATCTCACGCATCTGGCAATGGAATCGGAAATTTGCATTCGACGGTGTTTTTTTCTATTACGTCATATGAAGTTGTTTTTCATTGGATGCCGATTTGTAACTGTCAAGTTGATGGTATCGAATGCAAATTCCCGAAGATATATAAAGGAGATCTGATTAGATTGTCAGGAGACTTTGGCTAATAATGTGTTGTAAATAAAATAGTGATTTTAAATAATTTGAATTAGTCTTTCTCTGTTGAAGTGGCATTAATATTAAATTCAATTATCAAAGGCCTACTTTTTAAGGAAGGCCAACAGGTACGACCACGTTTAAACTTGGCAAACCACCGACAAATCGTTGCTTTTGATGGACAAGAGTCCGGGTAACATTTTTCAATCCATTGTTTCGCTTGCACGGTGTTTTTACCCATTAAAAAACAATGTTTTATCAGAACACGAAACTCGGTTTTTTCCATTTTTTAAACAAACTACAAAACGACATTACTCCAACCTCGATAACTCAGCTGTTTCTGGTCCGATCGACTTAAAATTTTGACACGTTTCAAGCAAAGGTTAGTACTCTAGAAAGACCTGGTTACTGGTTTACTACGAGCGCCATCTCTGGGTTAGTCTCGGAACTTATTGATCCATGTGTTAATAATCATTTTAATTACCAAACAAACAGTCTAAAAGCTAATTGGGCATAATACGAATTTACACTTTAGTGAAAAACAAATGAATTATAAACACACATTGCTGCACATTCCAAATTCAAGACAGCTTGGTTTGTGATTATAAGGATTCGAGCATTTCAACATTTTTTTCCTTTTGTAAATATGTTCAGTTGTCATTTTTTTGCTATTCTCCATTTCGTTTGATCATTTAAAATTCTCCTACACACATAAATTGAACAAAGCCTGTCTGAACTGCTTATGCTGAGAAAGACAGTTTATTCACACCTGAAATGCGCATGAAGAAGTGGACTGAAATGTTTTGCATTAAGACGAAGCTTTCTCTTTAGCAGATCCTCCAAGTTATTTTGAATAAATTCACCAATATTTACTCAAATTTTAGCACAATGAATTTTGCTTAACTTTTGGAAACCAGTGTGTGTATATATATTAGTTAAATAATATAATGATGCGTATTATTGATAAAGTTTAACAAATAATTAAAGTATTTTAGAAGCAAAAGTTTATAAATGCAAGACTTTAAAATAATTAAAAATTCAAAAAAGTTCTTAATATATACTGCTGTTTGTAGAAAATGCAACACCATGAAAGAATCATCAGAATCAAATGAAATTTAATGCAGAAACGACTTGTACTGATACAAATAAATGATGAAATTTTCAAAACAAAAGAAACAAATTAAGCGTCCGAAATCAGTATTTGGTGCAGCCACCATGCGCTGCAATAAGTGCTGCTATACGACGTGGCATGGAGTCAAACAGATGTTGAATATCTGCTTGAGGAAGAGAATTCCATATCGCTTGTATGAGCAACCAAAGTTCGTCTTTGGAAACTGCAGGACGCGGATCACGAGCGAGACGCCGACCAACCATATCCCACACGTGCTCAATAGGCGACATATCCGGTGAATAAGCAGGCCAAGGAAGAAGTTGCATGCGTTGTGCTGAACAGAAGTCTCGAACAGTCCGCGCAACATGTGGGCGTGCATTATCCTGCTGAAAGATAGCTCCAGGGATGCCTTGAAGGAAAGGAACGACTTCGGGCTGTAGCACTTCACGGACGTAGCTGTTGCTATTGAGATTACCCTCAATTCGTATCAAATTGGATCGTCCATGATACGAAATCGCACCCCAGACCATAACTCCGGGTGTTCGACCACTATGTCGTTCAATAATACACTCAGGAAGGCAGCGTTGACCGGCATAACGTCTAACACGAACACGGCCATCATGGGTCCACAAATTGAAGCGTGATTCATCTGAAAAGACAACTTGGTGCCAATCAGCTCGCCTGTCTCTGTGCTCAAGAGCCCACTGCCGACGCAGCCGTCGATGATTCGCCGTGAGGGGAATCCTGTATAAAGGCACCCTTGCACGCAATCCACGGCGCAGCAGACGACGACGAATTGACGAAGCCGACAATTGTACACCTGTAGCAGTAGACCAACGTGCTGCCAGCTGCCTGGAGGAAGCTGTGCGATCATTCACCGCCATGCGGAGCAGGTGTCGATCATCGCGCTCTGACGTCACTTTCTGTCGTCCAGTGCCTGTTTTTCGAGTTGTTCGGTGCTCGTCGGTCCACTGCTTCCAAACTCGCATCACTGTGGAACTGTTCCGCTGCATACGAGCTGCTATTGCGCGATAGGAAAATCCTCCTTCTCGAAGGCCGATTATCCTCCCTCGTTCAAACTCCGTAAGTTGCTTGAATTTCTTATTCTTCCGTCGTGGAGGCATACTCAGGTCTCACTAAACGTTTGCCACTAACAAATAATCATAGACTTTTTTCAACGTCCCGCTACAGCACTTTATTTATAAGCTTTCAGCATCAATTCAGAGGGCGCTGCGCGCGCCGCGCAAGCGCGATGGCTCTGAAACTTTATTAATTTGCATAATATCCTATAATTGACATTTGCTGCGAATTTCATTTGATTCTGATGATTCCTTCATGGTGTTGCATTTTCTACAAACAGCAGTTTAATTATAAAAACTTGAAAAAGTTAAATTGAAGTTAAATACACTTATTGCCATGAAAATTTGTCCACCAAGAAGTAAGGGTGGGATTATTACAAAAGTTGGTATGAAGGTACAAGTCATGCAGATATGTAAATTATTAGAAATGCAGCATGATTGTGCATTGCATACTGCCACCAGAGAACATTGAAATTCATTCTCTTTCGATTATAAAACAGGTAAGCAGAGCTTGTTTGCATGTATTTAATATGTTGTAAAGGATCGATTTTTAACTAAAGATGCCATTTCACTGATATCGGAGACAACATGAGCAGCTGTCGGAGTTCAAGAAGGTAAGAATCATAGGGATGATAGAAAACCAATGGTGGTCAGCTCAGTGAGTAGCTCGCTACCTAGGCCATTCTGACTTTACTGTGAAGAGGTGTTGGGATTAATGGACAAGAGAGAGGTCTGTTATACAGCAACCAAGCTCAGGACGCCCTCGACAGACCAACAGCTGAGAAGACAATCTCATCATAAGACACACTCGCATAGCGCCAACTGTTTCATTGTCCACCATCCATACACAGGGAGAACCTTCACTATGGGCCTCTGTGTCAGTCTGTTCCATCGCAAGGTGCCTGGCTGAAGGACAGTTTTAATCGTGTTGCCCATTTCATAAGCTACCACTGACACCCACTCACCATACCTCCGCTTGGAATGGTTTCCCAATAGAAGGAATTGGACTGCCACCAAATGGAATCTAGTTATCTCAAGTGACAAATCCAGATTCAATCAGGGCAGTAATGACAATTGTATATGTGTGTGTAGAGACCCCATGGTGAACGTCTCAATCCTGCCTTCACTTTACAGTGGCACACTGCTCACACAACTGGTGTGAAGGTACAGGGTGCTATCTCATATGACACACAGTCACCCTTAATATTGATCTATGCACCATGACAGTCCAGAGGTATGTTTGTGACATTCTTCAGCCACATGTGTTGCCACTCATGACAGGGCTCCCTGAAGCCATTTTTAAACAGAACAAGTTTCTCCCACACATAGCAAGGGTTTCACAAAACTGCCTCCTTTACATTTCCACCCTTCCCTAACCTGCTTGATCCCCAGATTTGTCACCGATTGATAATATATGGAATAATTTAGGATGACAAGTTGAACAGTCAGCAAGTTGGTTCGAATTAAAGGCGCATATACATCCACACTGTGGAACGAGATGTCACAGAACATCATACTGGAATTCTTTGCCTCAATGCCTAACCACATTTCATCATGCTATAGGTGGCCTAACAGGGTACTGAAACTCCATTCATTGGTAATTTTACCTACAGTAAATAATTATTTTGCTTTGATTTTGCAATTACTTACTTACATTTCAACTTATCAAACATTACTTACTTATCAACATTGCACTTATGTATGTAAAATTTTGTTTTAATCTGACAACTCTTTTTGGGTGCGCAAATTTTTATGGCAATGAGTGTACTTAATATACAATATTATTAGGAATTTGATTTTAAAAAAACTTTTTATATAACTATGATATATATAAGATTTTTTTTAATGCACACACAGTATACATATATAAAAAAATAAATCAGAATAAATAACAAAACCTAACATTTTAATTCCAATGGGTTTCATAGGAATAACATTTTCAAAATAAAATTCCTGCAAATTTTCTTTTCGTTAGAAAATTATTTTTAAGATGTAATATATAAAGTAACTCAATTTATTACATAACATTATAAAAAAAAACCTCTTAATACTTAAATAGTACATCACTTACTTTGTAAATACAATAGTTTTTGCATCTTATTTCCATAACACCCAAAAGTGCATACATTTTTAAATGAAAACATATTAAAGAATAATCTAAATGTAATTACAACCAGTAATATAAAAATTATATTACAATGATTCATAGGTTAAACAAAAGTTATTAACTGAATGGTAGTTTAATACCTATATTGCTAATATAAAAATTATCAAAAGGAAGTACTCATAATATGGCTGACCAAAGTCTGGAATTTCATATATTGAATATCAATACATTTGAAAGATTATATTCATCAAATTCATAATAATTTCCATCACAAATCAATGAGCTACTTTTTATAAATATGAGGATAAATCAATAAGCCCTTAGAAAATTCAAGAGATGGGCTAGTAGCATCGAAAAGTGTTTTTTTTAATAAGCATAATGACTTCCTGACAACTGTATAAGTCTTCATTATTTTCTTCATATAATTTCCTTTTTATTGTCGATTGAATTAAGAAACTTGTGGAAAAATGGAAAAAAGTGAGTGTAGAGCATGATTAAACACTTATATTGCCATGAAGCTAGCAAGCACCGATGAAGATATAAAATGCTTGTCAACAATATGAGTTCCCAGGTTCAAAACCAAGTGCTGACAACATTAAAAATGTCCACATTTAAGTTTTATTTAATTATTCTCTCTTTTCTACTAAAATTTTTAAAACCTTCCAGAATATTCTTTACATTTCCAGAGCAGAATTTTGGAATATTCTCAAGTAACCCATAAAGTTCTTGCTGTTTTTGCTTTTCCATTGAATGAAGTGAAAATAAGTATACAAATAGTATATCACATGGTTTGAAAACTGGTTAATCCAGTGTAGGAATATCAGTCATTATAAAAGCAAGTACACCATGCACTTTCATTATTCATAACTCATTCAATAGCAAAGACAAACGGAAGGGCAAAAGATCTCATTCAGTGTTGTTTACTTTACGACGTCAAAGTGGGCTTATCAGCAGCTGTATCAAATTGCCGAAAACATCAAGCATTTGGGGATAGTGCTGCGAATGAATGTACTGCAAGTCATTAGTTTCAAAAATTTAGAAGAGGAGATTTGTCCCTCTGGGATGAATCTCACAGTGGAAGACCACACCTTGGGTGATGAAGTCCTGCAGGCAGCTATTGAGGAAGACAGTAGTCTAATGTATGGTGAACTTTCAAAACAGCTAAACATTTCTGATGAAGCAGTTAGACTTCATCTGCACCTCTTAGGCAAGACGTACAGGCTGAGAAAGTGAGTTCCGCACACACTGTTGGAAGTTCACAAGAGACAACGAGTGGCAGCCTTTATGTTGTTGCTCTCTCACCACCATACTACATCCATATTCAATTGAGTGCTTACCAGTGATGAAAAGTAGGTTCTGTATGACATTCCCAAGCATTCCAAACATTGATTGTCATCCCAGATTATTGTCTCTCACTGCACAAGACCACCTATGCACGCAAGCAAAATTATGCCTTGTATCTGGTGGAAAGGTTGTCAAGTAGTTCACTATGAGCTGCTACCAATGGGCCAAATGATCATTGTAGACCTTTACTCACAGCAATTGGTATGTGTGCAACAGGCATTGGAACAGAAGGAGCCAGCACTGTTGAATCCCAAAGGTATACTCTTCCTTCATGACAATGCCATACCGCATGTTGCGTGGGTAGTAAGAGACACCATACCGTGATGAGTGGAGCTCACCAAAACATTTGAGACAGCAAACAATCAAAGAAGAGAGCTGAAGAAGAGCTTAAGTGGATGTCAAAAAATATCTGGTGAAATAATGCAATCAGATAACCAAAGAATGCAAAGATTCTGTCACAAAATGAGTCCTCAAATGCCAGAGGATGGAAAAGTGTCCTACCTAGAAGTAGTGTCGGTACCTAGA
This sequence comes from Nephila pilipes, assembly GCA_019974015.1. Taxonomy (NCBI): domain Eukaryota; kingdom Metazoa; phylum Arthropoda; class Arachnida; order Araneae; family Nephilidae; genus Nephila; species Nephila pilipes. Next base: position 570,233 of record BMAW01064715.1, on the reverse strand, counting down.
AGAAATGAAAGAGAGATGAGTTACCTGAAAGAGATTTGATTACTGATCTAACGTCATCCTGATGTTATCAATAACTAAAGAAACTGATCTGGTCGCTATAATTCGGCAAATTGTCCAAGAAGATGGGTACTTAGAACAGAACATCAAAAATCCAGGAGAACAATCACTATCTATTGAAGCCATTATCCTCGAAGAGGTACAGGAAGCTCTATCACCTCTAACATGAACACATGAAAAGTGGGTTACAGTTCGTCCATGACCCAGATGCCAACCTCTTTATTCCACTGTTGCAAAAAGGTAGAGAATAGTTAATGAGCGTGAGCCTAGGGCAACTAATCCTTGGCAAACTGCAGGCAACAAACCTATATGTTTCCATTGGAGTCAAACAGAACATGTCATTCATTACTGCAGGAAGCACAAGACCCTCTTTGCTGCATACAGAACCAACAGATGAAATGCCCCAAACCAAGAATCGGTGTGAGGGATCCAGGCGACATCTGAACAGCTGACTTACAAAGCCCTCTAAAGGATGAACCCTGACACACTGCTTCAGATCCATCATCATACTTTTCATCATCCTATCACCATTCTAGCTTTTAACCCTGCTGAGGCAATGAGAAAAACTAGGGACCATAACCTTCCTAGGAGGCAAAGCTTGTTGAAGAAAATCCTCTATCCACTGCAAAAATGTCCGGAAATCATCTTGAAGTTATTGTCAACAACCATTTATTCCATGCTCTAGAGGACTCAGGTTTTAAAATGACTGAGAAAAATACCCCATACAAATGCCATCTTTGAAAATTTATGTTCCTGTCCAAAGAAAAGACCCACCTAAAAATCGAGGGGAAATTATATACAGCTGCTAGGGAAATGTGTACTTAAGCCTGCTAGTAAATGCGTTTTTGTACTTTAGCAAAAAAAATGTGCACAACTATGCTACCAAAAATATGAAGTTCAAGACTTTGATCCCAGTTCACAATGCAAACAGACAATAGGTGTAGCTCATGTTCTTCAAATAAAGCCTTACTATGATCTTGATGCACAAATCTTGCTTCCAGATGATTTTACAGCTTCTGAAAAGCTTAATCCTAAAGTGAATGCATCCAGATGCTGAAGAAAGTCGCCATTCCGACAAGTCTACTCAGATCTCATGACACGCTCGAAAACGAGAGCCTTACCACAGAATTATTAAATAGCAAGACACAATTTTTCAAAGGTAAAACAATGTCAAGAAGTTGCTGACACCAATGGTGCAGAGGTAAAGCACTTGTCAACAGTACCAGAGTTACTGGTCCAAAATCCAGGGCTAACATTAAAAATTAATGTTAAAATTTTGTTTAATTGTTCTCTCTTTTCTAGTATAATTTCTAAAACCTCCCAGAATATTCTTTATATTACCAGAGGAGTGTTATGCAATATCCTCATATAATATATACACTCAGGTGTTCTCAGCCTGGGAGAGTTCTTAGCCAAGTGCAGCTGCTCTAAGTCAGTTATCAAATCATGTTATCCAGATACCTAATGAGTTTTCAATTCAACCTACTCCAATATCTGCATGACAATATTTAAAATGCTTATTTCCAAAAGAGATCAAAACTGAGTGGTATAAAGTTCATGGAACATTTGCTCCTGTTATTGCTATTGTTTACAAGTGGGTAAATGAGTTTAAACGTGCCCATATATCCACAAAAGAAGATTGCCGCTTGAAGCATCCAGTGGAAGTGACTACTTCCAGAATAATTGACAAAATCCATGATGTGGTTTCAAGTAATTGAAGAATCAAAGTGTGCGAAATAATTGAGGCCATTCGCATATCACAAGGTACAATGCTTTCAATTTTACATGAAAAATTAAGTGTGAAGATAAGTGCCACATTTGCTCTCGGTGGAAAATAAACGCAATTGTGTGGTCCATCCTGAAGCTATTTTGGCAGTTTTTCATTGCAATCCAGACATATACAACTGTGTACAAAACGTGGGAAACCTACTATACTTTAAAGGCAAAGGAACTGCCAAAACAGTGGGTTTTTGAAGACAAACGGTCTTCGAAGAAAGCAAAGACAGTGAAATCGGCCAGCAAGGTGATGGCCTGTTTTTTGGAATGCACATGGAATTATCTACACTGACAACTTGGAATAAGGAAAAACAATAACTGAAGAGTGTATGCATTATTGTTGCACCAGTTGAGTAAAGAAATCACGAAAAAACGTAGTCATTTGAAAAAGAAAAAAAGATTCTCATCCATCAAGACAATGCACAAATGCAGACCTATGCTGTTTCTATCGCCAAAATCATAGAATGAAAGTTCAAATTATTACAACATCCACCATGTTCACTGGATTTGGCCCCCAGTAACTTTTTTTTTATCCCCAAACTTAAAAAAAATGACCCCAACAACCAAAGATTCACATTGAATAAAGAAGTCAGCACCCAAACAGATGCCTATTTTGATGACCTTCCGAATCTTGCCATTTAGATGGTTTTAAAAAGTAGAAAAAATGTACAGAGCTATGAGGGAATGTTGATAATTTTTTTTAAAAAAATCTATCTAAAATAATGTTTTTCTATTTTTTTCTAACAACTTACTGAATGACCCTCATAGTTTTTCATATGATGGCAAACTATTATTTCATTAACTATATTCCAGAATTAAATAATGTGACTTTTCACAGCTAAACAATCATAGATCAAGAAAATTATACTTGTAAAATTCCTTTCATTATAACACTTTTCAAATTTATATCGCAGAAAACAAAAATATTTTAAGTTCACTGACTGAAAATAATTTTGAATAAGAAAATAAAATAATTTTAGTTAATAATCTAATATGTTTTTAAGGAGATAATTTACAGTTAATTCAGCAGGTCTTTGATATAACAAATGCTGCTCTTTAAGTCATAAACATTAGGTTATGCATAGTGTTATAACTAATTCAACAAATCACACATTTTTTGACAGAATTTCATATTAGGTCAGACATAAAATGTTTTATTAAAGAAATTATAAGTGAAGTTTAAAAAAAATGATTGGATATTCAATAGTAATTAACAAAAAGTATTTTTAAAAAAAAGTCTCAAAAAGAAATATTTTTTGCTGCTTGTAAACAATGATTTGCTTTAATTAATTGCATAATACAAATGGTTATTTCAACTCATCCTAATAGTTTTTCCAAATCAATTTCTTTAACGTTTGTCAACCAGCATTGATCACAATTGATAGATATTTTATTTACTACATGACAAAAATCTATGAGTACTGAAAATTAAAATAGTATAATTAAAAACAAATCTCCCTGAAATACAACATAAAAAGGATAACCTTTATTGTTCTATATCCTATAAAACCAATCAATCAATACAATGTAAAATTTATATAAAAATATAATTATTGAAAAAAAAACATCATTCACAAAACAATAAAATATTATAAATGTGTGTATATGCAAAAAAACCATTCTGAAAAATAAAAAGTTAAGTAAAAATGTTTAGATAATTTAAAATGCAATTAGTTAAAAATATTTTATAACATGTCAAGCTATAAGAAGAAGGAACTTACCAAAATTACTGTTAAAAAAAATCATTTTCAACAAAGAATAAATTTGATTGAAATTTACATGAATGATTTGTAGAAAAAATTCCAACTAAGCCTAGTGAACTAATCAAATAGGACCATAAAATAAGAACATTTAAAAGTGATTTCCAATCCCCATGCAAATTACTAGCTAAACAGCACTAACATAAAACACTCACATCAATGAAAAACTGACTGGCGGGCGTTGGCCCACGAGATACGACATAACGTAGATGGTGTTCTCCTGTTCCATCATCTAAGTCAATCAGTACTTCTCTCCAGCCTTCATTCGTTTTCTTTATAATAATCAATGAAAAGAGATGAATTAAGAGAACGGTGTTAGAAAATAACTTATAATGCTCAATTCTGATTAATTTGTGTAAACACTGACACATTAAAGATTTAAAAAATTGTGATGTAAGGGTAAGGAAAGGGGTTGTACCAAAAGATACAGGTCTAGTAGTATTTGCAGTTATTTTATATTTGTAACTTTTTAATATGTTTGATTAGGATATTAAGTTCCTTTATATTCTACAATGCTCTTAACAAATTTTTTTTTTTAAATTACAGAAATAATAAATTAATAAAATCAAATTATTTGATCTGTATATTTAGTGAGTATAAAAATGCAAAAATATATTCATTATCTCCAACACTTGGCAGTTAGAATTTGATTTTATAATAAACTTTTCATTAATCTGACAATACTGATATAATAAACTCATCATTAATCTGATTTGCTGTTTGGAAAATTTTTGATTATTTAAAAGTATTAAATTTTTTTAGCATTTTTGCAAAAGTTTAATTTCATAAATTCATTTAAAGATTAAATTTATTTTTATACACATTTTATATGACTTTATTTTTTTAGGTGTATTTTGATTTAACTTATCAAAAGCTTAAAATAAATTTAATTTTAAAAAAAACAGAACTTTGTGAATGAAACAACTTGTTCCATGATTAAAAATACATGAAACGTAAACAGAAGCAAGTAACATAGATATATACTTTTTTGGCATGAAAATGCTACCAAAAAAATGTGACAGGGGATAACTAATAAATACCAATTTATGTAAAAACTCTGTATGTATATATATATATATATATAAATAATGCTTAATGCCACTTAATAATCTCAGCAAATGTAAGATTTTTTTTCAATTGATTTAAGACATGTCCTTAAAATACAACTTTTATAACATTTTGAGAATGAGATGGTTAAATTTTTTAATATTTCTTTATTAAATTATAATGTGAAACAGACAGAATTCTAGTAACAATTATCCATGGAAAGATATTAAATAAAAGATCAAATATGAAGAATATTTAAAAATACATGAGTAATTTATTATTTTTATACATAAAAATTCAAACTATGCTTTACCCAGGTGGAAAATATTTCATTAAAAATCCATAGTTATTTGCTATTATAAGTTCATATAATTATTATAATCCATAGTTATTTGCTAAGTTGAATAATTTTCCCAACTTTAAATTTCACAGACACTTTAAAGTCCCAGAGAATGACATAAAATACATACATCTTACCATGCAAGAAGATCACATAGCTGAAAAGTTGAGAATTACTCTATTTTTTTTTTTAAATTAAAATATCAGCATCGATTTTTAAAAAACAACAAAATTTTTAAAGCATCAAAGTAAATACAAATATCGCAACTTACTTGCAGTTTATGTATAGGAAAAGCATCAAATAATTCATAAGCTATAATGCAAGAGAATCCCTGAGGAACATCTTCCAAATTCCTGTACCATGAAACAGGAACACCATGCTTTGTAATATTATGTTTGTACATTAATTCATCATTGTCTTGATTAGTATGAAGATGTAAATGACGCCTAGAATCATCTGCTTCCAATACATCCTTTACAACACTGACTGTACCACAAAGTTTCAATTCTTGCAGTTGACTCAGATGAGGGCTTACTTCAACGAGGTGAAGAGATACCACTTCTCTCGCATCATTATTTTGAGAAAATACCTTTTGAATATATCAAAATAAGAACTTGGAAAAAGGAGTGATTTGAATGATATGGATAACAATACATATAATAGTATTTACATAAAATTCTGCTGACCATGAAATTTTGAATAAATTTTAAGTCTTGAGCCAAACTTGCATCGATCATATTGGGAGGCCAAAAGAAAATTTGTTTACTTGCCCATAACAAATTAAATCTTGGATAAAACTGTGGAATCACAGGACATAAAAATTCCAATGTTTGGCAGAGGAGACAAGTTTTTTTAAAAATATTTCATATTCATTAATATTTAAAATACTTCTTCACATGAATATGTAGTACAAAAAAGATACGACAAATGTTTAAGGCTATTTCAAGAATATAGCTAGTACTTGAGACATTCATTACATCAATTATTTGAAAAACAATCTTAAATAAACCTCTGTTTCTACATTATTTAGCAAATTGCTCTTCAGCATTTATTGGTAAGTGACTGATATTAGTAATTTCAATTGAGAATATTATATGAACTCAATTTCCTTTATCAGTATCAAAATTTGAAAGAAAAAGTTTTTGAAATTGTATCTTGGGATATACCAAATTATCAACTATCTTTTAATAAGGAAATTTTTGGAAAAATTATGCTTGATTATAAAAGCATCTATACTTACAATTTTAATTAAAATGTCTGTAACTTCCAAATTTAGTTATGTGAATCACATTTTGAAAAGCCCTAATTTAGCAGATTTGATATTGCAAATGATTTACAGTATCAGTTCAATATGAGCAATGAATATAAAGAAAAGGAAAAATTATAAGCACTTATTTAATTTTGCAAGATGGTTATTTTCCTAAAATCTTATTGTAAAGTAATTTTTGTATAAACATTTACTTACTCAGTAATACTCTTATATTTAACATCTAGTACTTTTAACCTTTAATACCTTTAACATTTTTTATAAGTTCCATTCCACCAATTCATGGTGACATTTAACATGGTTATATGCATTTATTTTTATTTTCATGTAAGTTGAATTTTGCATAATCTTATGAGCCTTTTTCACATAAATTTCAGTTGATCTATGTAGAAATATGCCAAATTGTAAAACTGCTCTTTCTATAGGTAAACAAGATGGAGCAATAACTTTATTGGTGATAAAATAATTTAGTATGATTCGATCATTTTTCTTTTATTTCCCAGAGCTTTGAAGCATTAATAAAATCTCTAAATCACAGGAGCAGCTTTAAAAAAGCAATGAGCTCTTTAAAATGCAAATAAGAATTTTTTTTAACCAGAAAACAATAAATAAAACATCAAAAGAAACCAAAATATATCTTCAAAGAAGCATCAACTTTGCTTGCAAGGAAAATATTTATGTATAAAAAAAAAAGCTACACTTGACTTCAGAGCAGGAAAAAATTGTAGTATATATATAATCCCAAAATTAAATAAAATCATTATAAAATTAAAGCAAGGAAGTTACTTTACAAGTTATTTGAAATTATTGAAACACTTGAACTGATAGGTTTGTATTAACATATCAAGAAGTCAGAGACAAAATATAGTTATAAAATAGTGGATTTTTTAAGACAAATGGGCTTAAAAGAAAGGAAAGATGGTGAAATTGGTTGGGAAGGTGATGACCACGGTTTTTTGGTGCAAGTGAAATCATCTACACTGACTACTTGGGAAAAGGAAAAACAATAACTGGAGAGTATTATACATCGTTATTGCACCAGTTGTGTAAAGAAATCAAGAAAAAACATCTTTCATAAAAGAAAAAAAATCCTCATTTATCAAGACAATGAAAATTCAAATTATTACATCTACCGTATTCACTGAATTTGGCCCCCAGAAACTTTTTTTCTTTAATTTCCAAACTCAAAATGTAGATAAAGATTCACATCAAAAGAGAAGTACTAACAGATGCCCATTTTGTGGACCTTCCGAAATCTTACTTTTTAGATGACTTAAAAAGTAGGGGGAAAGCCTGGGAAAGTGTATTAGCTAAAAGTAGATTATGTTGGGAAAAAAATAAAAAATCTATTTACAATAATTTGTCTTCCTACCATTTTTTAAGTACTTATTGAATGACCCTCATAATTACAACTGAGTTTTCCTCACACTGTTATGAAAACTTTTCAAAATTAAATTAATTTAATTTAATGTTTTCAAAGTGATTTAAAATTATTTTTCTTCATTTCATGAGAGGTCATTTATTAAGAAAGTCAGATAATTTATATCAAATTTTAAATATTCAACTAACAAATAATACTACTAATTTAAAATTGATACATAATGAATTGTCATCATAAATAGACTAATTATTCAATAATTATATTATAGATATAAATTGTATCACCCTTAACAATTCATCAGACAATGCTCCTCTGTTAGGACCTATTTCAACAATGTACCATGGTTTTGGTTTACCAGCTTTTATCCACTCGTTCAAACACCATTCAGCAATTACCTTAAAACAAGAATCAAAAATTCCAAATTCAAATTTATCAAAAAGCTTATAGCAGTAAAAAAATAGCACTAATAACAGCAAAAATATCAAGCTACAAGGAATATTCAAAGAATAAAATACAGGGTTTTTTTTAAATGTTAATGAAGACAATTTATTTACACTTATCAATTCTGAGTAATTTTTATACCATAAGCTTCTTAAAGTATAACATTCGAGCTTGAATCACTTGCTCACCATATTTCAGATTTCCAGCACATTGTAACTATAGAATTTAAAATTCTAAAACTGTTTTTCTCACAAAATAGCACTATTTTGTAACCCAACATTTTATTTAATTAATTTTACAAATTCTGCTTGTTAGCCCCACAAAAATCTTCAAAATCATCATGGATAAGCATAAAACAAAAATAAATGCAATTACTTTCAAAACAATTATTTAGTTATTTCCCCAACCACATTTAGTTTAGCATAAAAAAAAATTATTAATATTTTGGAATCTCAGTTTTTAATTATTTTAATAAAATATAGTTGTGTGCAGTCAAATATTAAAATAAGTAATAAAACAGTGAATGATAAAAGTTTGAATGTCCAAAAACTTTGCCAAAACGTTTATTTTTTTCTTTTATATACTCTATTGACAAACAGGTTTTAAGTGATTGTGATCATCAGAAGATGAAACCTGAGCTGGCACCTCCATCTCCTAACTTCCACACCAACCAAAGGACTTTTGAGTCTCGACAGATTTAACGTGATTCAACCCTGACTACACTAAGGGTCTTTAGTGGCATCAGGGCTTGAACTCATGGCTCGATGAAAATTTCCAGTTGTGAGTCCGCAACCATGATCACTAGGCTACCGCAGCCACATAACTGGTTTTAAATTAACACTGTTATCATATGCAAGACACAAAGTCAAAGTTAGGACCACATAAGAAATATATATATAGGTTACTCCTTGTTCCTACTTGCTTTGCAATCAATACTCAACAGAAATTACTATTTAATATTGGAATATACTCATTTTTTTTGTAATATTTTATGGTATTGGCAAGTATTCTAATTTGAAAAAAGCCCTTAAAATTTTGTTTGAAAAAAGTCTGAATTCCTGAAAGTAACATAATACCACAGTATATATATGATCAAATAATTATTAATTTTATAAATCATATATTTTGAAACAACTTCAACTAGGAAAATTTTTAAAATATTAACTATCTCAAGATATTTATTTATAAATTAATAAAAATTTAATTACAACATAATAGTTTTTAAAAAGATTTTTAATATCTAATATTTTATTCCATAATTGAAGGCAAATTTTTTATTTAAAAAACTTAATAGTATATTTTTTGTCAAAAAAAAAATATTAACTATCTACATAAATTCTGTCACAACATCTATAACTAAATATTAGAGTAATGAATCAACAACATGTAACTGTTTTTGTAATTTACCTCGGAATAAAAGCTTATTTTAATGTAATTGGAATGTTTAAAAATACAGTAGAACCTAATTGTCAAATTTCTTTAATTTGGATCACTGGATAACCTGAATTAGTTTGCATGAAGAATTTTTTTTTTTAATCTGAGATTTTTAATCGGCCTAAAAATTTCCATAAAAATAATAGTTTCATTAACTTATTTTGAAAAGTTATTTCCAACTGGAATCTTCAAAACAGCTTGAAAGCATGAAAAAAAAAGGAGGTTATAGATGTCTGTACCAAAATCAAAAAAAAAAAAAAAAAAAAAAAACCTTAATTACATCTCTTATCTCCAGTGACAAATGACATTCGTTACTACAAGAGTGGGTTGATAAATTTCTGATGCTGCTTATAGATGGAGCCAGCAATTATAATATCTCATTAGCAGTCTATCTTAGAGAGTGAGTGACTGTGAGGTTTTATGGCACAAGAGCCAAGGTAGGCTATGCGCAGTCTATCTTAGAGGTGATTACTCATACCAATTTTAGAAAATATAAATAAAATCATGCTGGAAAACTGTAGATTAAAATGGACTGAGAAGCTGAAACTGTTAAAATATCAAAAGAAAATGTAGGTACTATTTTACATCACTTTTTGGGCATACAGAAGTTTTGCGCTAGGTGGTGCAATACTTAACACCTGAGCAAAATTTCCAAGACAGAGACTATTTAATTGAGAATATAAGCACTTTATAAGCAGAAGCCCAGTAGATTATTACAATGATTCATAATAATAAATGTGACTAGGATCCATCCTTGCACTCCTGAAAGGAAAGTCAAAACATTGGACAGAGATTAATGAACCAACCTCAAAGAAAGCAAAAACAACTTTGTCAGATGACAAGGTTATAGGCATCTATTTTCTGGGAAGCAAAAGGAATTATATCCATTGATTATCTTAAAAAGGGTAAAATCCTTCAGTGAATGCTACACAAACAAATACAAGCATTTGAAAGATGAGGTTAAGATAAAGTGATCACATCTAGCAAAAAAAAAACCTATTGTTTCAACATGACAATGCTCCGGCACATTTGTCAATTGCAGCAATGGCAAAAATCGACAAACTAACAATCAAATTACTTGCTCATCTGTTGTATTCAGCACCTACTGACTACCATCAATTTCCCAACTTCAAAAACTGGCTTGATGGAGAGCAACTTGCAAGCAAATGGGGAAATGGACAAATTTTTTTTTATAAAAATGGTATAATTAAATTACAGCACTTATTTGAAAAGTGTAATAATCATTGTGAGGATTGTGTTGGAAAATAAAGGCTAAAATTGTTATTGATTGTTCAATATAAAAATGTTTTTTTTTTTTTTTGATAAATATGCTTTGCTTTATTTTTTCACATTCTCTGGGTTAATTCGGATGTTTCATATCTTGAGCCGCTGGACTCGAGCTGGCGGTTTTCAGCAAGTCATGGGCTTGAGTCTTTGTGTCACTACAGACCTGCCTAGATGTCAGGGTTGATACACATAAAATCTGTTGAGGCTCAAAGTCTTCCCAATGGTGTAGTGTGGAAGTCTGGATAAGGAAGTGCCAGATCATGTGACCTCCTCATCACTTGATCAAGGTTCAAAATTACAAGGTCAATCGCCAATAGCTCTCGTGTTGCTTCTAGTGTGATGTTAATAAAACCAATCGATACCCTGAAAAACTTTGGTCCAATTAATCTGAACAAGGTACTACTGCACTTTGATATTAATATTAATGATAGTTCACCCTTTAAATATAAATTTCTTTCCATCAATAGAAATTTTATCACTAATCTGTAAGCTCAGTCTGAATTAATGTTATTCCACTGTAAAAAAAAAAAAAAAAAAAGACTATTAGCACAAAAACCTTATTACTCTCAAAAAATCATAGTCACAAGAAAAAAATATTTAATCTGGTTATCTAGATTTTATATCTACTACATTACATTATGTCAAGACTTTAAGTTTCTATTTAATTAAACATGCAGCGGTTCATTATTCCAAACAAGTTTTGGATAGAAACAAGATGATTCTTTATTTCAATTAAATCCTCTGAAAATTTACATCTAACAGTTTATCCTGTAATGTATAGACTTATCACTCAGTCACATTTCCTAGCATATGGAGTTTAAATTGCCTCAAATGTTTACAATGACAGACTTAAGCAATAATACAAGTGTCTTTTGTTCCATTGATGTAAAACAAACTAAAAATCACACAACTGAAAGGAATTAAAATTTTCTAAATTATGAAAATGTACCTAAATTTTTGGGATGAAAATAATTTAAGGCAATATGTGATAAAATGAAAAAATATATATTTAGAGTATAAATTACTTAACTGAATGGATTCAACCCTGTAACTCAGCAAATCGGAGAAGTGGTAATGTTGGGAAGCTTTGTTCTCTATTTATATATTACACATTTTCACTAAATGTTAACAAATACTTTTTTTTCTTAATATACACTCCAGTTTGGTTGCATCACTATGTCATTCACAATTTCAGGTGCGAGTGCCACTTCTCAGAACAGTCCCCTATGCAGAGACATATTGCACTCCGATATCATATTGCTATCAATCTCTTCAATTTACCCACCCTCAAATGGCTTAGTTTCCATGATGCAGAGTAAATAAAATTATAAACTTTGTAGGCTGCCACTGACTTATCAATTCCTAACACATACCAGAAATGAACAAATTGCCAATGGCTTATCAATTCCCAACATATAATATGAATGAATTTCCTCAATGACATTGTAACACTGTAGGAAATTATATCATTATAAATTATATCTATTTATATAAGTAGTTAATAAGTAGTTCTTGGCAATGTTTAGAATTCAAGAATCCAGTAGCCTGAGGTTACTCTTTTTTGATAGAAGTGTAAAATATCTATCACTTATGAACTGAATTTCAACCATTAACGAAAGAAAATACTTTCTCTTTTTTTTTTTCTTACTAAACAGTATCTCAGTAGGAATTAATGATATCAATAACATAATTGTTTAGAATAAACTACTGAATGTGTATTGAGTGGTAATGAATTCTAAAAACATTTTCTTCTGAGGAGTTTGTGAGGATCCAACTTGAAAGCCCATGTTATGCACCAATTATATCTAACATTAGTCGTTCAAACTTTCATACATATATTTAAGGTTCATCCTTTAAAGGTTAAATACTACACAATTACTTCAATGTAGTTATTTTAATACAGTAATCTCCATCTGATTGGTTCTATCAACAGCTTTAATGTAACCTCCGTCAAATGATGTGGATATCTCAGCTGGCATCTCCCTCTCTAAACTTCCACATTGTACCAAATGAAGGACTTGGGACCTTGACAGATTTAACATTTATAAGTTTCATTATGCAGCAGGTCTGTAGAAGCATCAGAGCTTGAGCCCATGACTCAATGGAAACAACATCAGATGGGATTTCCCTACCATAACCACTAGACTACTGCACCACACATCCATAAGTAAAGAATCTCCTTTAAGTAAAAATAAAAGTATATCTTAGTAAGTAGTATATTAGAGTGTATAAGAGTATATGAGTGTCAAATTGAGTCCACTCTTGACATATATGTAAATGTATTCTCAACACATACAAATTAATAATTTTTCCCAGAATAAGCTTCAAATATTGGGGCCTCCTTTAATTATACATGTTCATCTTTATCCAAACTTATCAATAAAAAAAAAGTTTGCAAAGCAATGTAAATGTGGGAATAAATAAAAACGTTTATTCATAAAACAAAAAAAAATCAGCTGTCATGATGGGGTTGTATGGAAAAATTGAATCTACCATTGTCATAATACTCATTTTAACAAATCCATAACATGCACCATAATTAAGATGATAGTGGCTTTCTTTTTTTGTGGAAAGTTATATTTCATTCCTCATATCATCATACTCCCCCCCCCCTTTTAATGCTTCTATCTTCTGTATCTATTTCTTCCAAAAAATGAAGTTTACTTTCTTTTTCCTACACAAACTGTATGCCCTTTAAATTTTTGTACCAATAGTTTTCTATAAATTTTACAATTGCTTAGCTATACTTAGAAAGCAGCCTCAATATTTGGTTAGACATTACTGTATTACAGGGAGAAAATGCAGCAATACTATTGATTTCCATATTACAGTATGAAATAAAAGTTACACTCAGTTGTCAAAATAATAATACTCTTAAAATTTTTATAACTGACAAAGTTGGTGTAATTCTGAATAGAAGGGAACTAAATTATGAAGTTAATATGAATTTGTATGGTTATTTTTCAATTTTTCTTTATTATAGAATGTGATTTTTTAGATAGGGAATGGTTTAAGCCTATATTCCAATTTCATTTGAATTTCAATATTAGTTCATAGATTTTAAAAAAAAAAAAAAAAAAAAATCATTAGGGGCTCTATACTAAATTACCGCATGCAAATAATTCACAATATTGTCCCTGTTTCAGTACACTGATACAAAACAATAATAAACTAGGATATGGCTCCTTCAAGCAAAAAACTGGAAATCTTCACTTATTTTTTTTTAATAGTTTCCGAAACATTTATTTACAGGAATTCAGCAAAAATGTTATTTTACAAGTTTTATACCGAAAGAAATCCACATATCTAAAAAAAATTTCAAGTTATTATTCACTTTTTTTGTAACTGAATTTAATAATACCTGTTTTCAAAAATTCAAAAAATTTTGAACATAATTTTATCAAATTACAAATAAAAGAGGTATCCAAAATAGAACAATTTTTCAAGAAAATTAATTGTGATAATTAAATTTATTAATAACATAGTTCAGTTCCTTGTAAACTAATACAGATTATATTAATTTTATACAGCTACTAGTCCCATTTTTTACGATTATGCATCAATATTTTAAATAAAAATATATAAAAATAATTTTAAACATTAATTTTAATATATTTTAAAAGAAATAAAATTAAAACAAAATAAAAATCAATATAGAGGTAATCATTTCTACTAACATCTCCAAATAACTGTGAAATTTCAGGTGATGTGATGACCCCAGAGCTTCCAATTACATCTCTATGCATATAGTATCCCTAAAAAAAATTTATTTATTAAACATGGCAGATACTTTAATAAAAGAAAAAAAAAAAAAAAAAAACGACACTGAACATTCAAATTAAATATTTTTATTTTATTGTTAAAAATATACAAAAGCAATATTCAACATGAGATTAAATTGGATTATGCTTTAATAGGATAGTACCTAGAACTTTAACAGAACAACATAGACCAATAAAATTTATTTTAAAAAATTGCATTTAAAGAAAGATCACAATAAATGCCACAATATTTACAATTCCGTTTTTTTTTTTTTTTTGTTAAGCATTACTATTCAGATTCTAAACACTATTAATTTCATAGTTTACATGCAATTCCTAGTGAATGGCAGGATCTTCAAGAAGTAATTAAGAACTCTAGAATAAAAGAAGTGTCCAAGAAAGTTCTCATTTAGTTCATCAATTTTTAAAACAAATCTAAACAATATAGTTATCAGTGACCTTTTTTTTCACCAAATTTGGCAATAGATCAATCAATATCTGTCATTATTTGACCTTTCTTCAATTTTATTTCCTGTAGTAAAGGTAACAATGATAAAATTTTCATTAAAACTTTATTTTGGTTATTTAAATGGATATTTAAATTTCCTTGATGAATTATTTGTAATAACAATGAAAAATATTACTAAATAACAAAAAAAAAAAAAACACATCTCAACATTTCTCTTCTATATTTCATTTTATAAGACATCATTTTCTCTACATGTGCACTCTCCAATCTTTTTATGAATGGAAAATTCAAAATTCCTTACAAAATTTAAGGGTGTAATAGAGGGCTACCACACCCTTAAATTTTGTAGGGAACTTTGAATTTTTTAGAAGAAAACAAAAATGAAGTTGGAAAAAAATCATCCTTTATAGCTACAGGTCGCAAGTGCATATTTTTTAATATAACCTATATAAATATAACTAAGTAATTGATATTTAAAATACATTTATTTTACTGTTATTTAAATGAATGATGTATTCAGATCTTCATACAAATTTATCATAATTTAATGATAAATTTTAATTTGTATATTGATTCTCTACTCGCAATGCCGTTTAGTACAAAAAACATTTAATAAATTGACATTTTCATAAGAAATAAATTTATGATGTAAATTTGAATAGTTTATCCCTTTAGAAATTGTCCTTTACTTTTTAAAAAAAAATTTATAAGCTTATTATAGTTTAATTACAAGAAATTCATTATAAATTGCTACAAGCTGTTCATGGATATAAAGTATAATTGTAAAATGTTTGAATTTTACTGGATTTTTTTCCCCAATTTTTTTTAAAAAAAATTTAAATTATTTAATAATTAAATGTCAAAATAATTTTCAAAACTTAATTTGGTTATAAAAAAATTGCTGTTAAATGGATTTTTATAAAAACAAAATCCATTTAACAGTATTTGTTAAATGGATTTTGTTAAAAAAAAATCCAATAGCAAATGCTGTATTTAAATGTTACAAGTTGACAACAGTTTGTGAAAAACATTTTTATTTACATTATATCAATATTATTAAAGGAGCAAAATCTTATAAGTAAATACCTCAATTTTATAACAAGTTAATGATAAACACATATTTTGTGTACTTTTGAAAGATATATCTTTCAAATAGAAAATCTGACTGAAAAAATTAAAATAATAATCAAGTATAACTATAACATAAAAAACTTTTTATAGAACACATTTAAATTAGAGCTTAATATTAGCCATTCAGTTAAATTGTTTTCTCCTAACATCTCCAGTAATTTACTTTTTGGTTATCTTTATTCATTCTAAATTTTAAAAGAACAGATAAAAATACTCTTACAATTCAAATTTTATGTATAAAATAATCAGCTTTTTCATAATTATTAGCTTAATTATGATTGTTAACTATCCTCCAGTCTTTTTAAGGGTTTTCAAGAAGTTTCTCTCATAACTTTCCAGAGAAAAGATTTTTTCAAGAGAGAATGTTAATAAAAATTATCTTTTTTTAAACATATTCTGAGAACGTTTATCAAATAATATTATAGTTACTTTTCATTAAATAAAAGCTATTCTAAAAAAGCATTTGAGAAAATAGGGTAATGAGTTGAAATATAAATAATGTGGCAGTAGAATTCAAAATGAAATTTTAAAATGTTTGTTAATATGTAATAAATAAAATTTATTATTACTTTGTTTTTCAATCCTACATATAATCATTCTCTAAATAATTTTTTCTGATTTCAGAGTATATATTTATTGAATTTTTTACTGTATAGTTTAAGAGATTTCTTATCTAATTTAATTTTGACTTATTAAATACTTTAAACTATATTAATAGCCTATTTAAATAAAAGCCAAGAATAAGAATTGATTATATATGTTAATATCTGCATTTGGGAAAGATATTATTATAAGCTTTTTAAAGGATAAAAAAAAATCTTTCTCCACACACTTTTTTAATGGTTATACATGATCAAATTTCAGCAACAATGACCAGATCTATCATTTCATTAAGTGATACATTTATTACAACAAATTCTCTCAAAATCACTAGAGAAATTTATTCTCACAAATCAGGTTACCATAAGTGATAATAAAAGGCAAAACCAGATGATAGTTTAAAACCTAATTTTTAAAACACCTTATTTCCTATCAATTGTCGTCCAAAATAAGATGAAAAATAAATAAATATTTAGCAAATTTTAAAATCATATTTCATGAAAAAAAAATATTAAAAAGGGTATAATTCATTGCTCTCCCAAACACAAAAAAATTTAAACAATATTTTTTTCATTATTTTCAATGATTATTTTAAGGGGAGAAAAGATTTTTTACATAATTGCACGCTTTCTATAGATATCCAAAGCAAATACCAAGTATGTAATAGACTTCCAGTGAATAACGTGCAGATGCAATTGACATCTATAGGAAGTACAAATTTTTTTTTTTTTTTGGGGGGGGGGGGAACAGAAAATTTTAAAGGCTTTGCCTAAAAATTGCTTTTAATTCACATTAACGCTACTTAAAATTTATTTTTAATTGCTCAGAATAAAAGAAAAAAAATTCTAGTTCTTTATTACTATAGAAGTGTATAAATTTTTTTATGAGTTTAAATTACAAAAGATAAATTCTGAAATTATGATCAATAGTTTTAACTCAAAAGGCATTTATTAAATAAAAAAAATTACTCTTTAGATCTTTTAAAACAAGTTTAGACTTGCAATATTTTTAAACCATGTAGTTTTAGGTAAAATTTTTAGGATTCAATGTTATACTATCAAATTATTCAGAGTCCTTGCATATGGTAGATTATTAATTCAATTAATATAGAGATGGAGAAGGAAGAACAATTTAAATTAATGAAGTAATGAAATAAATTAACGAATGTAAATTAAAGCTTATATTATATATATACACACATATATATATACATAAACATATACATATATATATACACATACACACACACATATATATACACATAAACATATACATATATATATACACATACACACACATATATATATACATAAACATATACATATATATATATATACACATATACACACACACTTGAAGCAAATTTGTAATATTTAAAAATGAAAATTATAAATATCAAGTCATGCTTAATGTTCACAACTTTCAAAATAAATTTTGGTACATTCTTAGCCCTGGTACAGTTGTTTTAGAAACTTTCTTTTGTAGTAAAAAGACACAATGTCAATGCTATTTGTATTTACTTTAACTTTGATCATTTTTATTAGCATTTTATTGGGAAATCAAATTCTGTAATCTACAAAAATTTTCACTGAAATAAGTAGAAATTTTTAAAAATCAAATTTGAATAAAAATTGAATTACTTGACTTTTATTCCTACAGAACAAAATATTTTTGGAGGAAGGAGTGATGCTTTTCCCATCACACACTACAAAATTAAAATATATATACATTACCTCTGCAATGAAAATAATAAACTAATAATTTAAATGTAAACCTGTTTATTTACTATGAAATTTTTTAATAACTAAAAACAGAATTATATGTAAACTACGCTGAAGAGAGATTTTTTTTAGCACTACAGAAAGGTATCCACAAAATGGATTTGGGGATAATGGATAAATATATGAATAGTTTAATCAACAGACAAATAATCTCAGAAAAATAATACCTCAAGGTTTGTAATAAAATGAGTACTAAATTATCAATGTTATGGTATTTTATTTAGTTGTACGTCATTAGAAAAAAATGTGTCTTTCATGCAATTCAGAAAACACACACACAAAATTACAAAAATTTGGACTGGAAAGATTTAGGAAAACTTACTGACATAGGATTTATGCACACTTCCTTCATATATTCTGCTACAGTCATGGGACCAGTTGCTGAGACTCTAGTTTTAATTTGCTGTACAAGCTTTGTTTCTTTAGTTTTAGCTTGTGCCTTAGCTGAAAACAGCCTTTGTTCTACAATATAATTGTTAATTTGAATAGCAAATAAACATAATATAATGATCCAAATTCAAAATATAATTAAAATTCTGGTTTAGCTTTTAAAAATCAATATACTAGAGAGAAATAAGCCATATTTATTCATTATAAAACATTTTTTTAACAAAATTACAAATAAAACTGATTAATTACATAAAATAGCAAAATTTAACTGAAATGATATTTAGACTATACAATTGAATTATTAATTTTGCAGATGCTTAATTACATAATGATTGAATGATTTTTTTTAATTCTTCATACTCATACATATTAAATTCTACATTGATGATGGACAAATAATATATTAAATTTGGCTGTTCTTACCAAAATATATAAGCGTTTGGTACTTTTCCACTTTGCCAGTGCAAGCGATAAAGTTGCCAAAAGCGATACAACTGACACCAATTGTAACATGCGTATACTATGTGCTGTTGCAAATAAAGTCTGCTTGGTGAGATTTACGCCAGCAAAATGGAAAAGTACCAATAAGTCTTATTTGTAATACTAAAATGCATGGATATTTTTTTAGCATCCAAAACAATACTAGAATATCTGGTACTTTTCCATTTCACCAGTGCAGGCAATAACATCGCCAAATATGATACAACCAATGCCAAACGGAATATCTTTTTTATATATAAACTGTGTGTTGTCAACAATAAAGTATGCTTGACGAGATTTGCACCAGTGAAATGGAAAAGTACCGAATATTTTATACAAAACACAAATTAATTTGTTGCCAAAATATGTATGTGGAAGAGTTTATGGCCTAGATTCAGAATACACCTCAGGTGCAAAATTTGCCTTTTTCCATCGACTTAAATACATACTGAATTTAGATCTAACATGGCAATTGGCATACATAAAATTTAGCATGGAAAGCCTCAGTGCCAAAGAAAAAAATAAAAAATTGTGCTGATCCAGGAATATACTGCTTTAGGTCCAAGTTTACTTGTCATATAAACAAAACTTTACAAGTAGTGCAAAGCTATTATAAACAAAGTACTGAATTCAAATAAATTAAAAAATTACACAAACAATTAAATTTTCATGAATTTCACGATATATCTTAAACAGTAAAATTAAACAAATGAACTAATTAAAAAAGTACTAATTTCTTAAATGTTATAACTATTAATGGACATTAAGTATGTACTTAAGTAAGTATGTACTTAATGCAACATTAAGTATGTACGGTTGGAATGTAGTTCAGCCCAAACCCTTGATGATGGAAATAATATTTGTTGCAGATAAATTGCCAAATATTGCAATCCAAATTTTTCTTTTTAAATATGGACATTATAAATGGCAGTTCTAAAATTTTTTTCCTCTATTCTACTTAAATACTTATCATTGATTTGGAGCAAATAGTGTGTTTTGATTTTGCAAGGAAATTTTTTGCGCTTGCATCTGGAATCTTTTGCCAGTTTAAAAAATGACTAAGATGTCTTAACTAGATGTGCATTTTTTTTTTTCTGATTTTTTTTTTTTTTATATATTTTCTCGTAAGAATGGCATTAATGTAATTTATTTTACTTTGATTGTGAATACCTTCATATTTATTTTGAAAAGCTCCAAATAGAATTCTAAAAAATTTTAGACAACAACACAATTAAAACACCAAGCTAGTGAAATTGTTAGAACTCATATACATTCCAAAATTCTGTTATGCTATTCATTATAATATGGAACTAAAAACAATTTCAAAACTCATTCAAATGTGATTTAATTAACAGATGAGATAATTTTGTGAATATATAATTGTAATAACATGAACTAAAGTTTGACTTGCCCGAAAATGACTTTAAGCAACAACACATCTTATATCTATTTATTTGTGGAAGTGAATGAATCCAAAATTTGTGAAAGTGATGATTATGAAGTTTTCAAAATACCTATCAGATTCATTCACAAGCAAAATAGGTTAATTTTTTTTAAAAATGTATTCTTTTATTTAACACCGGCAGAGGTTACATGATTAGCGATTTCAAAAATTGCAAAATTAATGCCTTTTAAAATCATGCTGAGGATGTAAGCAAAACAGCATTTTCACCAGAATGTTATAAAGTGAATGAACTAGTCATATTACAATACATATTGTAAGTATTTTGATTGTGTATTCATTTCTCTCCAAAACTCTTGGACATATCTTTATGGCTTCAAAATAATAAGTTCAATAAAAAAGTGAAAGAGGTTTACTAGGAAATAATAATACTCTTCATTCCTAAATTTTTTTTTTTTTATCCTGGTTTGAAGAAATTTATTTTCACTAAAGCTATTTCACACATCTAAATATTTGCATATAAATTCCTTATCATAAAAAATGCCTTAATTTTAGATCATATCTTACAAATTAAAAACTGATTCAATATTAATCTCAAATTATTTCACATAAAAAATTAAGTCCCTTTCTTTAAAACCACATGGGATAAACCGAACATTTATTCCCTATACTTATCTGTACAAATATATAAAATTAACAAAGATGCTGAAAATTTTTGTTTTCAAACAAAACATGACTTTACACCAGACATGATGATTTTGAGTAACTAGGCATCCTCTGATGCGTCATATAATATTTAAGTTTATTATGTGAATAGTAATGTAGCTGAAATGCTCTCCAAAATTATGTTTTTTTTTAAGTGAAAAGCAATTCAAATGTTATTTTTTAAAACTTTTAACTACAAGAACTTGCCAGACATATTTCAAGCAAAATGTATTTTCCCCATTAGTCATCATCCTAACATTAGATACTTCCAAATTACCATATCAATGCTCATAATAATCAAATGAAGAAGAATAAATGGTACTCTTCAATTTCACCAGCACAAATCTTGCCAATCAGACTTTGTTGAAGACAACACACAATATACACATATTCCGTTCGGCGTCGCTTGTATAATTTTTAGCGACTTTATTGTCTGCCCTGAAGAAGTGGAAAAGTAAAGAATAAATATTAATACAAAAAAAAAAAAAAAAAAAAATGCTACACAAGGAATGGAAAGGAACAAGAAAAGACTATGCTAGGGTATTTAATTGCAGCATCTAATATTCTCACCTTCTAGTTCATTATCAGAAAATAGTACATGCGTAAAATACAATTGACTATTTTTGCCAAACCAGAAGAATACTGACAAAGAAGGATTGTATAGGAAATAATATAAGATTGGCTGGAATGGCACCATCTTTTAAGGCCAATAGGATTTTACACATATACTCAAAAAACTCACATTAAATGCATTTTATTTTGGAGAAAATAATCATCCAATTCATTTGACCAGATTTATTCAATAAATATTTACCAATATTTACCTAACAGAAAAAAGGGGAAATTTGAAATGAGCCATTTGGCACATTAGCAGTACTTGAAAAAAAAACACAACTTTCAGGTATCAAATAAATTCTCATTTGAAAACTTTGCAGATAAGAAGACAAGAATTCCATAGTCATTACTTCCACCCCACTACCATAATTTGCATTTTCAAGCCTAAAATGTAAATTTTATTGGGAACAGATACTTCAATCGTACAGAATTCGTGCAAGAAGTTTTTCTTTTTTTACTTGGATATTTTAAGTAAATGAATCCCTGCATAATAAGTTTCCCGAAAGTATTTAGATTAGGTCAAGAAAAGTCTTAAAAGTTATCCATTAAAGTTAATAATGGAACTCGTATGTTTCGATACCGAAATCATCCAAGATATTAAATATTAAAATAAAGGAGAGCAAGAAATATCGTACATTAAGGGTCAACTTTTTAAATAAGTAAAGACCAGGATATTTATTGAAATTCTAAGCCATTTTTGTTACACAGCATAAATTTTAATTCCAGTCGTTTCCCAAACTCGTACGATATTATCGTACAGAATAAATTAATACATACCTCCATGATTCTTATTTATTTGTACACCAAATCTAGAGGTTAAGAAACCTTTTCTACTAAAAGAATTTAAACAGCGAATGAACCTCGGCCCACTGCGAACAAGCATTTTAATAATCAGACAAATTAAAGAAATAAGCTATCACTCAATCACAAGGGTATTTAAATATCAAAACAATGGCAAAACGATATTTGCAAGGGAAAAATAGACTATAGGAAGAGGAAAAGATGTTCTATGCTTTTCAAGTGGCAACAAAAGAAATGACGTAGTAAATGTGAGCAGAGCAGACTTGTAATGCAGTTTCATGATGGCAATGCTCAAATTCACCGTTAATGGTTTACCATATCAAGCTATATAAGAACTATTAGCTACTTTCTAAATTATTACATTTAAAAAAAAGAAGTAAATCTCTAATTCATATACTTTGTTGATAGAAATGCGAAAATTTTCAATTTGTCGAGTCTGGTAAATATAGACAAATTCGACTTTATAAAAACTGTGAACCAAAACCGGAAGCAAACCTTCCCTTTTTCCGATTAAACATTGAACAATAGAAAATCAATGAAATTCACATAAGTTTTTCATACTTTTCCCTCAAATTTTTGAAACTTTTTGAACTCTATGACCTAGATCTCAAGGTTTTTATATTTTTAAAAGGTTTTTACGTATTTCACTTGGTGTGTGTGTATTAGTGTGTCCTCAAAATTTTGATCGTTAATTCTACCAACTTTGCATCAAGCTAGTGCTCTGAAACTTTGGGAATCGTTAATTGCTCTGTTTGGCGATCTTGGCACGTTTCGAAAAAACCTTCAACCCCTCTAAGTGAAGATTCCCCCAAAAATTAAATTTATAGTTAAATTTTTTTAGATGAAATTATAATAAAATTAACATTAGAATATTGATAATGTTGTGTGAGAGAAGAGAGAGAGAGAGAGATTTGTGACACACTGAAAACAAAGTATTTTTACAGTTTTGGAAAGAAATGCAGGAATCTTAGACAATTATATACGTTAAGCTTCTTCCGTATTTTATAGTAGAATTACATAAGCAAATAAATAGTAGGAGTATTTTCACTGCCCCATACTCTTGCAAACAGAGGACAGTCATTATGCATTAGTCAGTGGCCAATACTGGAACATTTCTGATCGTCTTGATGAATCTTGATGGATTTCTTTTAGTGAAGATCATATTATTTCAATAGTTTTCTCCACTGTCTTGACTGACAGGCTCCTACTGTATAATTTCGATTTCTATATTCATTGTATTCATGGGCCCTGAGTTCAAATTGACCAAGATTCATAATGGTTTAAAGGCCCATTAGTAATTTTAATTTAAATAGCACTTAACCCCGTTTCTAGCTAAAACAACAGGGAGTTTTACTCAGAGGGGTTGAAGGTTTTTTCGAAACTTGCAAAGATCGCCAAACAGAACAATTAGCATTCTAATTTGGTAGTCGTTCAATTATGACTACGTCACACACGATGACGTAAAAAGATTCTTAGAAACTCAGAGTAATAATGATTTAATCCGCTACATAAAAAAGTGCTATGCAATTATTCCTTTTATAATTGTATTTAAAAAAAATGAATTCTTTGCATCAGTTTCAAAAAACCCCTACATAAAAAAATTATATTATATTTTTTGAATTGGTTGTATTTAAAAAAAATTCAGTCCCTAGTAAAAAAAAAAGTTCCAAATACATTTTCCAAATACAATTATATATTTTGTAATTGATCGTACTTTCAGAAAAAAAGAAGAAAAAAAAATCTCTCATATATAAAAAAATGTTCCAAATGCATTTTCAAATTCAAAATATATTTTATAATTGACAGTATTTAAAAAAATTACATTCTCTAACAAAAAAAGAATTCCAAATGCAATTGTATATTTCATCATTGACAGTATTTTAAAAAATACCATCTCTCTCCCTCTCTCTCTCTCATATATATATATATATATATATATATATATACACACACACACACACTCACGGACAAAAAAAATTAGCGCACCAAGAAGGAGTCGTCAAAATGAAACGAAATTTTACATACGTAATGACTACTTTGATATAAGTAAATGATTAGAAAATCAAAGAAAAAGAGAAAAAAGGCAAAAGAACGGAGGGTTTAATACCCTGTTGAACCCTTTGTAGCGCGAATGCACGATGCGATATGATCGGGCTTTGAGGCAAACAAGTTCTGTATGAAGTCCTGATACATTTCGTTCCATATTTGCTGTAACCTTGCCTCTAGTTCGTTCAAATTCATGGGATCCCCAACTCGCAGTCCCAAATGATCCCAGATATGCTCGATCGGAGACAAATCTGAGTAACAGTGCGAGGATAATCTTGTGACACCCTTGCCGTGTGAGACCGAGTATTGTCTTGTTGAAAAATGGCTCTTGGGAGCTGTTGCATGAGTGGCAACACATGTGGTTACAGGATGTCCCGGACATACCGCTGGGCTGTCATGGTGCCACAAATCAATACTAGGAGTGACCGTGTATTATGGACAATGGAACCCCATACCATCACATCAGCTGTGGGAGAGGTGTGTCGTTGTAAAGCAAAGGCAGGATTGAGGCGTTCACCACGGGGTCTCCACACACGAATACGATTGTCATCACTGCTAAGACTGAATCTGGATTCGTCCCTAAAGACGACCTGGTTCCATTCCGCTGCAGTCCAGTTTCCTCGGGCACGGTACCACCCCAAACAGAGGAGTCGATGGGTAGGCGTCAAGGGCAGCTCACGTAATGGGAGCCGCAATGCCAAATGTCCTTCAGCCAGGCCCCTTCGTATGGTTCGAGAAGACACAGGGGGCCCCTAGTGAAGGTGCTACCTGTACCTGGATGGCGGCCGATGAAGCAGTTGGCTGTACGCGTGCATTTCTTACGATGTGGCCATCTTCTCGACGACTGGTCTGTCGAGGGCGTCCTGAATCTGGTCTTCGTGTAAATGACATCTCTCGGATCCACTGGTCCCCCTCGACGACTGGTCTGTCGAGGGCTTCCTGAGCCTAGTCTTCGGGTAAATGACATCTCTCGGATCCACTGGTCCCAACACCTCCTTACAACACAATCGGAGCGGCCTAATTGACGAGCTACTTACCTAGCTGACCACCAAGCTTCCATCATGCCGATGATTCTCCCCCTCTCAAATTGCGACAGCTGCTCATATTGTCTTCGAAAATTGACATGTCTACCTCAGCTCTTTCTTTGTAAACGATTCAGCAAACTCAAACAAGCCTTGATTACATGTTTTATACTCCACTGAGAACGACGTTAAATGCCCTCTACCGGCTATAATGCGCAATCACGCTGCATTTCTAATCATTTGCGCATTTTCCCAATATGTACCTTCATGCCAAGTTTCGTTACGAACCCGTAATTATTTCTTGGTGGCTAATTTTTTTGTCTATGAGTGTATATATATAAAAAAATTAAAAGTTCCAAATGCAATTATATTTTTGTATTAATTTCATTTTCGAAAAATTAATTCTTTACATCAATTTCGAATTCTGCTACATAAAAAAAAAGTTTCAAATACGATTATATCTTTTATATTTATTATATTTTGTTAAAAAAACACATTCTTTACCCCATTTTTTAAGCTCGTTTTACTTTTTAAAAATTTTTACAACACTCTTGGTGAATATTTTAAATGCTGTTAAGGAAATTAAAAATTCAATGGCTCTCGCCTAATAAGACTTCATCATCTTTCACTCATCAATTTGTGAGAATAGTATCAAAAAATATAGACTGAATTCTTAAAGTGAGATTTTATTTTTCTCTCTTCTCCTCTGCTTTTTTTAATTCTAAAGTAATTATTACATTTATTTTAAAACTGTTCAAATATGAAATTATAATAGAAAAAATTGAATAAATCATTTCATTTGTAATGTTAAATCCAAGGAAAAAGAAATTCAATAAACTTACTTCATTTAATTTTGGGGCATTTTAGATGAAATAATACTTCAGTTCGTTTTGTTCCTCTCTTTCAATACTCCATTTAATACCTTTGAATAGAATTATACATGTAATGTAAATTTATACAAATACTCTTGTATTTCTCAACGGCATTTCTTAATAAGATTTTGTAAAACTTTTATTATTTGGTTTCTATTTTTAGTAAATTATTTTTTAAAAAAAAAAAAAAATTCAAACAGATGTCAAATTTGACAAAAATGTATTTGATTAAGCATTTTGCAAAATGTCTTTAACCATTTTTTAAATAATTTTATTGCATTCTCTTTAAGCTGAATTCAAGTTAGCAATAGTTGAATCAACGTCATTTGATTGTAAATGCAAACTGTAAAACTATTCCTTACGCATGTCGTTGATTACGATTGATTCTGAGAATTTTAAAAGCATTTTTTCAAAAAATAACATACAAAACACAGATTCGTATTTACATTTTCTCAATTTTCATTGTTGTAATCAAGAACATTTTTAACCACTTTATAATTATATAAACATATTTAGAATTTCTACTTTTAGTTTTTTAATTAATATATTACTGATGATTTAACTAGAAAAAAACAATTACCTTTGTTGTAAAAGCTGATTAAAAATCAAATTGGTAATAAAACTTCAAGAGATTAAATTACAGATTTCGAAAATTACAGAAGTATATGATCGATCATTTATAAATAATTTTTTTAAAAAATGGAAAATATATTCTCCATGTGAAAGCGCAAAAATTTCGAATGAGAATTATTTCGACTTAACACACTTACCTACAAATACTTTCGCCCTTGAGTTATTAAAACTTCCAGATCAAACCTGGAAAACCTCTCTTGCCTCTTGCTTTGAAACATTGAATTAATCGCAAGAAAAGTAAAAATAAATTTATAGGCTTCAGTTGTTTAATTCCATTCTAATGCAGATAAAATAAAATATTTCATTTAAAATTACAATGAACTAGCATTTGACTTCATAATTTCATATAAATAAATATAATTTATGTTAAAATCCAGATGGTAAACAAAATTTCAATAAAATTTATAAAACTTCAATGAATAGCTTGTTTTTCGATACTAATCTAGCATAAATCCAAATTTTTTTTTTTTTTTTTTTTTAGAAAAATAGATTTATTATATCTATACAGCAAATTTTTATGCGTTCAAAGCTTTTGTTATCCGTATTCTCCACAGACATTAAAAGTCCAAACTGTAAGCTTTTTAAATTTTTTAATTTAATGTGAATTTCCTTTAAGGGAAATTTGTGAATTTTTTTTTAAATAGCTTCCGAGGTATATTTGGATGCTAACATAAAAACGAACATAAAAACTTTAACTTATTTTAATGTTTGTCGTGTTTCTAATTAGGTTATTTCAGAAATTTCAGAAAAAGTGTAATAATTCTAGAGTAAAATTGAACTCAACAATTTCTGTTCTTTTAAGAAACTCTAAAAAATAGTTATCGTAGAAACATCACTAAAATCTACTGAATAAAATATTCCTGCAATACAAAAGCATTTTCAAACATATATTTAAGTTGTACTGATAATCGTATTTCAATTTTAAAAAAATTGTAAAAAATATGTTCACGTCTAATAGTGTCTTGTAAATAATTTAGATTCTTTATGACATCAAGTATTTTATTGTTCAAATTATAATAACGAATTTTATGTGTTAACTTTTTTTTTTCTCTTCCTCCTTAAAGTAATCCATTTTTTAAAACCTTTTTTACTTTATAAAGAATTTCTCATTGTTTCTCAATATTTTTCTGATTTCTTCGAGTATTTCATTCAGAACACGAGAAATGACTTTTCAAAAATTTAATAGATGGATGATTATCAACACAATCTCGTCACAGTATCTGTGAAAACAGTTATAAAAAGTTGATTGAAATATCTGTAGCGAAGAATGTTATTGTTCTCTTCAAATACAAAAGATTTGATTACAATTTTTATAGAAATTGAATCTAGATGAATAATATGTAATGCAGGAATGAATTATCAACCTTTTTAGAATTTATTGCATATCTGTTAAAATTCAGCAGTATATTTCAAATGTTTGATTTGTTACTGATTGAACAAAAGTTGAGTATTGTAGCATGATTTGTGACAAAAAATGTTCAAACGCTTTTAAGTTATATCTTATCTCGTTATCAAAAGTTTCTTACAGTTAAACAGTCATAAACTTATTTAAGAATAATTGCAACAAAATATTTAAAAAAAATTTATTTCCCTTTTTCTTATTTTTTCATTGTTTTATATTAAATGCTATCAAAGTTTGATGTTGTTAAGGAACGGTTTTTCCTAAATCGTGTTTTTAGCATATTATACAGGTATTGTTTTAAAGTTTGTTACCCTTTTTGCTCATTATATTTCCGTAATTAGCAACGAGGCACAATTACAATTGATACACACTTTTCAATTGTGAATTGTTATTATGAGAAATTAACATGTATAATGAGCCAAAACGAAACATAAACAAGTGCTGAATTTTTAAATTTTAAAGCGTTGCACAGTTCTTTCATTCACAGAGTCGAATAATCTATAAAACTAAAGTTCATTCTATCCTATAGAAATGATGGATCCTTCAAATAATATGAGTTTCATTTTTATAGACTCAGAAAAAACGGGAACATCTATTAAGGCTGTTCTCGGCTAATGTTAAAGATTAGGGCTCAAAGTTCGAACACATTTTCAGGTAGAAGAAATGCTTGAATACTAATATAAATTACTGTGGATCTAACAAATATAATTATTTACTAATTAGCGTTCTTATAATTTTGATTTTTTAAAGAAAACTTACAATTTTTTGCCTTTATGTAAAATGGATATTCAATTTTCTATGTTAAAGTATAGGAGACGAAATGTTCGAACACATTCTCTACAAGAAAAAATATTATTGATTCAATCAGAATTGAGTCAGTTAGAAGTATACACTTCCACTTTTCTATATCGAATAGCTTAGCCAGAATACAGTTTTATGTCGTTATTAATCAATTTTTTAAGCTTTTAAAGGAATTTTTATTAATTATTGGCGTACTTCGGTTTATCTACAACAGATGGCGCCAGCATATTTTTTCTGTAGCACGTATTCTTGGCGAGGAATGCTTATTTTTGGCGAACATTTACAGTTACTTTCTGAAATGAAATTATAGCAACTTGTATATTGTGACTAATGGTAAATAATGGAAAAAGCTGTATGATTCACAGAAATGTATGCGAAGCTTACGAACTAACCACTAATAAACTCTCCGGTTTGGGAATATTTTGTGCGTGTTCATAAAAATTTATTTGTGTACAAAGGTAAATTTGTGTTATTGAAAAGATGTTTAAGATACAAGTTTTGATTTATTGAAGTGAAAGCAGAGAAGAGAGAATCTGAATTAAATTAATAGTGAACATTTCTAAAATCGATTAAAAGTTACTTAAATTTTCTTTAACCTTTTAAAAATATAACAATATACAAATTATT
Source organism: Nephila pilipes (assembly GCA_019974015.1). Lineage (NCBI taxonomy): Eukaryota > Metazoa > Arthropoda > Arachnida > Araneae > Nephilidae > Nephila > Nephila pilipes. The sequence goes on along the minus strand of BMAW01064715.1, from coordinate 539,905 downwards.
ATTTCGTGAAGTATAAATGTGAAATTTTAATTTAGTTACTAAGATGCACTGAATTAATTTGTTTATTCCAACAAAAGTTATTTTTTATTTAACTTAATTTCTTTTATTTATTTATTATTATATTTTCAAATTAAATTAAGCATCTCACAAAATTTAAGTCTAGAGCCACTGAAAAAAATATTAATAAAATACTCTTACTTAAGCTGGATTCCATATAATTCACATTGCGTACAAAACATTGTTTTCATATTTCAATTTATATTGTAATATGTTGTAGAATCATAAGATAAAATTTCTAATCGCTCAATAATATTCATAGTATTCGTATGAAAGAAACAAAACACAAAAATATTGCTTCTGTCGACACCTCCTAAATACTAGAAGACCTTCCGCTGATTTGTGATGTCACAACTTGTTGGGTAACATCGTCCACTCTCGTATACGCGCCTACGGAACTCTTTTGATACATTTTTTAACATATTTTACTCCATTCTTTATCATTAAACTAAACATTCATATACAGCAAATAAAAAAATATCAGTAAATTAATCAAAAAAATTGTGTTTCATGTACATAGAGCATTTAAGTATAAATATTGTAACGAATTTCACTGTTGGGTTCAGGGATTGAATAGACTTTAATCAGGACAGCGATAAAACAGTTCTTTATTATCAGCCCAATGAAGAATACAATGTTCAGAAAGGCATAAGAACAGCCGAAGTCACAGTAATACAACACAACAGTAACACAACGCAATGTTCTGATACAGCGGGGAATAAATCAAATTCAAAGCCGTAGGCTTTCGTACTCTCTTCGGCATAAATCACAACGGAATTACCCGTAAAGTAACAGAGGCTCCGGGCGCGTCTGAGCTTCAAGAAATCTGAACAACTCTATGTTGCATTTCAGTAAGCCTTATATAGACACGGCGAAAGTGGTAGAACATTCCAGAAAGTAGGAGAACCGGAAGTCGTCAAATATCGCCAAATTTGGCAACACGGCGACAGATGTGGCGATAAAATAAGTTGCCAAAACTGTCGCCAACTAAACGATATCTCACCAAGTTGGCGAGATACCCATAGAGCCCCATGTTATTTACAAGGTCTCATAGCAATTGATCTAATTCACATGTTTACATGCAATAAACGTTAATCCTGCACTATTTTTCAAGCAGAATAGTAATTTTGACATAATTTAACATTATAAACACATTTTAAATACCAAAATCGTAACAATATAGTTTATTTTTTTAAATAATAATCGCAAGTATGTGATCATCAATGTATTATTTACTTCAAACGTATTGCAATGAACATAAACACTTACTACATTGCAACAAATAAGAATCTTTCATATTTTATCGTTCTTAGGAAAACAAAAAGTAAAATAAAAAATTATTGTTCTCTATTTTACTTTTGATGGTAGGGAAATTATCGAACGTTTGTTTGAGTAGAGCTCTGGGGCGTTTGACGGCTGCCTTACGCATAGGACTGATTTTGTAGTTTGGTTGCGACCTCAATAACGCATTGGGGTGGCTTGGTAGTTTTTGAAAGAAGTTTTTAGATTGCCTTTTAATGAAAGTCATAATTGGTTCTATTTTAAGATCCCTATAGATGATTTCATTCCGAAAAAACCAGGGAGCGTTTACAATTTTCCTAATATAGGAGTTGGTTGCAATGTGCAATTTCTTAAGGTGAATCATGGCGCTAGCTCCCCAGATTTGGGATGCGTACGTCATGACCGGTCTTACAATGGTTTTGTAAAGCAAAACTTTGTGTCTGATCGCCAAAGTACTCTTTCGAGCAATGAGTTTGTTAATCTGGAATTGAGTCGCTCGCCCTTTAACACAAATGTGCTCAATTTGTTTTGAAAAAGTTAATTTGGAATCCAGAATGCACCCTAGATACTTGTAATGTAGTACCCAGGGCACTGGTTGGTCGAAAGTTTTTAGTGTTGCTAGGTTTGGAGGTCTCTGTCTCCTCGTGAACAAGATGGCTGCACTTTTGGACGCATTAACTTTGATTTTCCAGTTCATGAGTCAGAGCTCAAGCTGGGAGATATGTTGTTGGAGATAGGAGATGACGACGGGCATGCTCCTGTTTTGTGTCAGCACAGCAGTGTCATCAGCAAAGAGAGCTAATTGCGTATTAGTAGTTTGTGGTATGTCGTTGACATACAAATTGAAGAGGGTGGGGCCAAGCAGACTTCCTTGAGGGACAGATGATTTGATTGGTCGAGCAGTGGAGAGGATATGTGCTATCCGAACTCGAAAAGTTCGGTTCGAAAGATAGCATTAAAGGATTCGAATTAAATTTGGTGAGAAATTTAATCGCATAAGTTTGTAAATAAGTCCAAGGTGCCATATTTTGTCAAATGCCTTGGCTACGTCTAAGAAAAGTATACCCGTAGTGAGTAATTGTTCAAAGCCTGTGTGAATCATTTCTGTGACTCGCAAAAGTTGGTGGACGGTACTGCTCTTAGGTACGAAGCCACATTGCTGCGGGATAATAATATTATTCGCAGTGATGTGTTGATTCAGGCGGCGAAGAATTACAAATTCGTATACTTTACTTAAGCTGCTAAGCAAAGAAATTGGTCAATAATTTTGAGGAATGTCTGGTGCCGACCCGCTTTTATGGGTCGGTACCACCACGGCTGTTTTCCAGTTGTCCGGAAAATAGGAATTTCTTAACATGCAACTAAGCAAATAGGTTAAGAATACAAGGTATTTGTGGGGAAAATTTTTAATCATGCGATTAGTGATTCCATCTGCCCCTGGAGCCTTGCGAGGTTTGATTTTATTAATGTATTCCAAAATTTCCGTCGGTTTGGTTGGTTCTATAAAAAAAGAGAGGGGAAACGCAAAGCGGTTACCCTCCCGCTCAGCGCCCTCAGCGCAACGTGCTACGTTTTCATTTTGCGGCGATGCTACCGGTCGAGCTACGTCCGGTTCGGAAAGAAAAGCTTGAACTGCATGTGTTACCTGCGCCGAGAACTCTGGGTTTTAGACGTCTAGGTTTGGAGAAAATTGTTTTTCTAGACTGTCTGCAATTACCTCAGCCTTCTCTATGGAGTAAATTGCGACACTGCCGGCTGCGCCCTTTAAGGGCGGAATGTTTTGAGGAGGTCTTCTTAGGAATTTAGCTTTACGCCAAAGTGAGTTGTCATCGGGATTGAGTGCAGCTATATCCTCATCCCATTGTTTTTTAGAGTGTATTTTAATCTCCCTGGCTATCTCATGCTGGAGAGTGCGGTATTGTGATTGAAAATCGGGGTCCCTAGTTCTTTGCCAAAGCCTCCGCACTCGATTTCGCTGTTTAATTTTTTCTTTGATTTCAGTGGGGAGGGAGCGGGGAGGATTTTTAAATTTTGGTTTCGAGGCCGCAGCTAATGCCTCTGTTAAATTTTGATTGAGTTTGCTAATAGCATTCTCAATATCTTCATTGCTGGTAATTTTGACTATAGGAATATTTTTATTTCTTAATGAAAATTTAAAATTATCCCAGTTTGTGGATAATTGCTCTGGGTTTTTAATAAGAGCAGAGTCAATTTTGAAATTTTGAACAATCGGAAGATGATCCGAGCTCAGTTCATTTAGAGTTCGGATGTTATAAGAAAAGGGAATATTTCTAAGAATTGCTAGATCCTTCCGATCTACTAGTGGGGGCGTGAGTGATAGACTGCGGAGCAGCTATTCTCACGTTTCGCATACTACTGATGGTGCTAAGCAGTAATCGGCCAAACGCGTCCGATCTAGCATTGTTCCACGCAATATGCTTTGCGTTTAGGTCACCAGCAATGATAACGTTGTTTCCAATGTTTAAAAGTTTTTTCAAATCCTCCACCGGAAACCTAGTGTAGTCTTTTTTGTGTCGGGCGTAATACGGAAACGATTCTCAGGTGGGGGGAATTTTTAATTTGGATTTCGATGGCAGTTGTGTCCATGTTGTCAAGTTTTGGTAAAGGGACTCTGCTTTGAACTAGATTATTCTTGCAACAAATAGCAGTGCCGCCATAAGTTCTGAGGGTAGAGATTTCTATTCTATCGTCTTTATATAGACGATAGTTGGCGATCTGGGGTTCGATGCCTGGTTGAAGCAAAGTTTCTTGAACCAAAAAAACATCAAAGTTTTGCTCGTGAACAAAATCACGAACCTCTTGAATTTTTGGGCGCAGTGAATTTGCGTTCCAAAATCCAATTTTAAGGTCTTGCACATTCGGGCTATTGAATGTTAAGCTTTAAATTTAAAGAAGCCCACAATATGCTTCGAAGATAATGTAGGAGCGTTCGATACCCGTGGATGCAACACGGAGGGCAGGAAGAGAATTCCTAAAGGCCGTGACAAGTGCGTCTCTATTAACGCTCGTGTCAGCGATCATTTCAAACAGGTCCTTTAGCATACCGGTGATAAAACGAGCATCTCCGGTAGGAATAGGAGGAGGTGGAGGGGTGATGCGCGGACGCTCCGTAGTTTCCCTCTGCAGTGCGGCTGCGTACTGCAGGGTTGGTTCGACCTTCCGATACCCAGAGATGTCAGGGAAGGGAGGGGGAGCGGGCTGCTTCCTGATTGGCTGCTTGGCGCTGCCGGTAAGTTTAGGAGCTTGCTTGGTTTTCGATTGATTTTTGAGTATTTGCTGGGTGTCTAGGGCACCTGCGCCAATTCGCAGCGTGTTCACCTGAGCAGTTTGCACATTTAAGTGGGTCGTCAAATGTTTTGTTGCACTCTTTAGCTGGATGGGGCCCAGCACATTTGACGCACTTGACTGGAAGGTGACACACTTCCGATGAATGGAACCAGCCTTGGCAGCGCCAACATTGGTTAAATTTCTTCCCTTTATAATGCTCGATGTGCACTCTCGTGCCAAAAAGCTCATTGAAAGAAAAGATTTTTTCCGCATTTGGTGTATTTATAAATTGTAGGTTGAAGAGAGGCATGGGTGCTTTGGTGCGAAATTTTGTAAGTTGGGTAATCTTATGGATAGAGAATCCTTCTTCTTCGAAAGCTGTTTTGATCTTTGCCACATCAGTATTGGATGGTAGGCCACGGACAACTACCTTAATAGGGCGTTGTTCCTTCAACATAAAGGATTTGAATTCAACACCCGATTTTTCAAAGAACGTTGTTAGCGCTCGGTACTCGTCCGCGGTTTCTACCGTGACTTTGAAGAATCTGCCGGTCAGTTTAGACTGAACTGTAGGGGCTTGTAATTCGGCCAAAGTGATTAACGTCCTCCAATCCCCCTTCGGGTTAACGAAAAAGGGGGGGATTTTGGGAGGTGAAGCAGCCACCACCGGGTCCAGGATGTTGACGTCGATATCAGGATCTGGTGTCGTGACATATTGTACAATGTTATTGAGGTTGACCTTAGGAGCCTTCCTCGTTAGGTGCTTAGGAGGAGAGATGAATCCCTCGCTATCCGTAGTCCTTTTTGCCGGCTTTTTTCCCTGAGGGGAAGAGTCTGGTCTGTCCTGATTGGGGGAGGGGGCGGCAACTGGAACACTTGCAGGTTCTTGTCTTGGAGTCGGGTTGGTAAATTTTTGGATAATCATATCCAATTCTTTTTCGCTGGCAGGGAGTTTGAAGAGAGGGATGTCACCCATTTGGACTAGTACCTTATCAAGGTTATCACCTGCCTGGATGGCTTGCCTTGTGATGATGAAGTTTTTCGCGAAGTACTCTTCGTTGAAATCTCTGCTGGCTGGGGAGGCTGTAATGGCCGCTCCTTGATCAATATTTGTGTTATCAATATTATCGTTTTGCTCCATAGCAAGATCAGTCCTATCGGACCAGTTGTTCTGATGTTTCCATCATTGATGAAGGCTCAGGCGAGAATCCAAACAAAATTCATACAGTCAAAATATTCACGTTTGCAGCAGAAACTTAAATTTCTTGATCAGATCTTATGACGCCACTTGGTGTGGTACTTCACCAAATCTTCTCAGTTCTTGACTCAACAGAAAGTAGTTTTATTCAAGGAAAATTCGGCTTTTTTTTCCGCTTTCCGTCGAGCTTGCGCTTTCCGAACTCTATCGTTTCAGCGCCGAAGCCTTGTATTAGGAAAAAATTAGCAGTAAAAATGAGTCAGATATTTCTTCAGTATATATTAACAGCAAAATAACGCTAGAAAATTTTTAACAACAGTCATGAAATCGAATTCAAATATATAATAATGAAAATTTTCACCATGAAAATAAATAATCCATTACGCAATTCATTACGCGAACATCGCAACGGCCATGGAAGAATTTTTAAAAATGATTTAATTTTTTATACTTACAGAGCAAAGTAGAAAATCAAAATGCTATTATTGGCATCATACACAATCGCAAAATAAAAATTTAGGACTCAATTAATTTTAAAAGATATTTTTAAGTAAATCATACATATATAATTATAGATACATACATAAAAATAAATATATATACATGAGTCCATACATAAAAATAAAGTAATTTATTCAGCTAATAAAGTTTGTAGTTTTCTTTTATTTGTTTCAACATTTTTTAATATCATTTCCTCTGTACATTAGTTATGTAATGCATTAGAAATAGCTTTCAAAACAAAAAATACAACACAAATTTAAGACCAATAACTTTATTGGTATCAAACACAATCACAAAATAAAAAAATTGCCATTCAATAAATTTTTAAAAATATTTTTAGGTAAATCATACATATATAATTATAAATAAGTACATGAAAATAAATATATATTTGCATCAAAAATTGGTCCACACAAAAAATAAAGCAAGTTATTTAACTAATAAAGTATATGATTCTCTTTTTTTTGTTTCAACTTTTTTAATATCATTTTTTTCCTTACAGTGGTTATTTAATAATGCATTTGTAAAAGTGTAGATAATATGCTTTAAAACTAGCTCAGAAGTATGAGCATTGTTCAAGGTTTATCATATAAAAAATTCTTTTGAATTTATCAAGCTAATCGATATTTCTGAGGTAATTCGACGTTAATTATTTTGTGTAAGGAACATATTTTCATAATCGTTTGAAAGAAGTTTCTGAACTGTTACATAGTTGTAGAATACTGCTGAGACAATATCTGGGATAGGACACAATAAACTTCCTCTTTCTATGATACGCATTAAATGATAGTAAGAATTTAGTTCAAATTTTATTGAGAATAATTGATTTGGAGCAAAGGTCGCATTTAACTTTTTAAGTGTTGTTCTTGTACAGTCTTCAGCTAAATATGTTAAAACAGGTAGATAAGGTTCAGCATCGCAAAAATCTTTTTCAGATAGAGTTGTATTAAGAAATCTTGTAATATTGAAGACCCTAAATGACTTTCATTGCACGAATATTATAAATCAATGTCTTTTAACTTAAGCTGCCCAAAAGTGTTCGAAAATAAAATTAGAGGTAAAAAATTTTGTATTCTTAGTTTAGCTTCCACTTCATAAAGCTGTCGAACTTATATTCAATATTGAGAACCTGAAATTGTCCTATATTTCCCAAACCTACTTTCTGATGCATCTGCTTGGATTTTCCCATGAAGAAAATATTAAAATTTTAATTCACTTATATCCAATATTTTGACATTTCAAGTAAAGTATTTGTTGTATGAATAAAAGCAAGACGTGTTTCTTTACTTAGGATTCCAATAGTACAATTTTTTTTCCTTCCATGAAACTAACCAAATAAAATTTTGTATAAGAATTCACATTCTTTGTTATCTAGTGATAAAGTAATCGGATTTTGATAAGGATCATCAGATATAGTCCCTTTACAGTTGTTTTAACATTAACAATTTTCCACCATCTGCAAATTAAAGAAATAAAATTTGATGTTGTTTCATAACTTATTAGCTTATGTTGCTCTTCTAATTGTTGAAGCCCTTGAATAACAAAGTTATTAAATATCTTAAGCACAAGTTTCACATTTTGTTTTTCAAGATTTGAAGGACATAAAGCTTTTAAAGTTAAACCATAAGCAAACTTTACTAAATTATTATTTTCTATATCATATCGTTACTTAAGTGTAGAGAAATTTGCTTCTAATAATAATGGAAACTTATTATGACCTTCAAAATCTGGAAAATAAAAACATTGCCCTACATATTTTTGTTTAATCCAACTGTTACGAATGTATTTGAATATGTGTACTGAATCAATACAAAAAATAAAGGATTAGTAGGAAGTTTGGAGAGGGGAATGGCAGCTCAAGTGTCATCCTCGTCACTTGACCGAGGTTTAAAATTGCGAGGTCCATCGCTCAAAGCCTTCGTATTGCTCCTACGTTAGATTTTAATAAGCACAAAATCAATCAAAGTATTTAATGAATTACAGATTATTAATTTCTTATTTACATCAATAATATTTGCTTATTCTTTGGAAACAGGCATCAATAAAAAAAAGTATTTGTTTAAATTCTAAACGAACTTTCTCTGGTACTGTGGTCTTACTCAGAAAGTGCTGTTCGTAGCATATGGAAAGAAATATTTTTATATTTTAATATAAAAAGAAATCTGAAAAGTTAAAGACAAAACAAAAGATAAAAGTTTCAAACCTGCAATAGATGCAAGCTCCCCCTTTACTGTCCGGAATTTGTTTTTTTTAATAAATATATTATGATAATAATATATATTTTCCAAATTTAACTATTAAGGCAATAAAACGAAAATAAGTGAACTATAAAAATTTATTTTGAACAATTTTTGTAGGGGGGGAGAACTTTTTTATAATTAAATATGACTGAAAAAGATCCACAGTTTTTCCCCAATTACTTATACTTCATTACTGCTTGAATTCCTGAAAAAACGAGGAATTACCCATAAGGTAAGCTTAATTTCAAGGAACAATTATGATTAATAGAATACATAGTTCAATCGCATTATGTCTATTTAGTAGAAATAAAGTTTAAGTATACAATTAGTTTAGATTTGAAATGATAAAATAATATTCAAATTTTGTTTTACAACATTAATACTGATTAAACGTACATATGTAAGCTGTTAAATAAGAATCATTATACTGATTGCTTTTATAAATTAAATTTGAATATCTTCGAAAATATTATATGGCAACATTTCAGAGGGCTATCTCTGATAAATGCCTGACAACTCTGCTCATTCTTTTTATTGTCTTACATTTTTATTCACTATAATTTTTTCTCTATTATTTATTTCTTGTTTTTTTTTATTATTATTATTATTTTTCCATATAAAAATAAATAAAGTTTACATATTTAATCTTAAGCGCTTTTAATACTAGGAGAAAAGAAACTTTAGATTCATACGCACACATCCCTTCAAAAAAAAAAAAAAAAAAGAGAGAGAGACATAACTCAAGTAATAGACAAAATAAATCTTTTTGGCTCTTACAACTTTACAGCTGTGAAACTCCATAATGCCCCCCCCCATTACTCCAATTGACCTTTGTACTTCGAGGCAGGCTCATTTATCGCACAAGCTGGATATTCCAGCCAATACAACGTGCCAAATACCTAGGAATACTCAGCGCCATCTCTGGGTGTTATTCAGATTTTTTTCATTCCCCGATATTACTCTTAAGCGAAAGGTACGTCATAAATTAAACTCTTTAACTTTTAATTTTAGTTACAGTTTTATTCATCGAAATATAAATAGCGCTGAATAAAAGGTGAACTCTTTCTTATCGAAAAGAATTCTGACATCATACAGCTTTCAACTGTATGACTTTTTTGAAGAAAAATGTTCATGTAATTTATTTTATAGAGACACATACGAGAAATGAGAATTTTTCCAATAATTTTTAATTTGACACAATAAAAAAGAAAGAAACCTTTCTAAATATTGAGGTAGTTTCTAATGGAATTCGTTTATTGAAAACATAAATCTCAACATTTAGGAAAAAAATTAAAATGTATTTAATTTGTTAAAAAAAAGAATTTTAAAAATTTTGATACGTTAACATGAGATAAATTTAGAACCCCCTAACATTTTTTTCATTCGTAAGATAATGGAGATAAATAAGATCTCTGTGTAATAAAATATTGCTTGATCACATTTCCATGATATAAAACACTTCACAATCGTCCCTTTTGAAAATCCTATCTGCAAATAATTTTCGCTCGAAGGATTTCATTATCTGGAACAACAAACAAATTTCCAAAGCTGTTCACTAATGAGATTCTTTTGGCAAACATGTTTTTCCTTATTTTAAATTATTTTTTTGAAAGCTATAAATAGTAATAAAGAATGGAAAACAATACTGAGTTAAGACACTGTACCGTAAAGTTATATATACTTCAAAATTACATATATAGCTATTAATTTTAATATTTCTTTAAAAAAAGGTGTATGAAAGATTCAATGTTATACATTATATCAGTTGTGAGTAAATTCAGTACAATTAAACAAAACTTAGTGAGAAGTTGGATCATTTCGAAGTATACAAGAACGATTTTCAGTAGGGAAAAAAAACTAATTTCCATTTGCTACTACATAAATATATAACTTCATTTTACTTCTTCAAATTGGTAAGTATTTTTTTAAAAAATATTTCTGAACGGTTCATTTTAATAGAAACTTACTTAAAATAGCAAAGGAAGCTCTCATATAAAGAGCAAGAAGATGGCTGGAGCGCAGTTTAGACGATAACATTTTTCAGAAACAAGACAGTTTGAAAAATGGTAAATGTCCAGAAAGTGAAAATAAGTAGTTTTCTAATAATTTTTAATATGATAAAATAAAAAAGAAAAACTACATAAAACTCTTTCAACATTGAGATAATTTCTAGAGACATTAGTTTATTGAAATGATAAACCTTAATATTTAGAAAAAAAAATTAATTTGTACTTGATTTGTTAAAAAAAGAATTTTAAAATTTTGATACGTTAACATAAGATAAATTTAGAATCCACTAAAATTTTTTTTTCATTCATATGATAAATTATTCTCTGCGTAATAAATATTGCTTAATCATATTTCCATCAGATAAAACGCTTCATAATAGACTCTTTTGAAAATCCTATCTTCCAGGGGGTCGAATTCTTATTCGATCATTAAGAATTTCTGCATTTATTATAAGCGATATTTATTTTCAACAACTTCACCTGAAGAATTTCATTAACTGGAACAACAGACTAATTTTCCAATGCTGTTTACTAATAAGATTATTTTGGTAAACCTATTTTCTCTAATTTCAAGTTACTTTTTTTAAAAACTATAAACAGAAAAAAAAAGAATTTAAAATAATACTGCATTAAAGCACTGTACCGTAGAGTTATATTTACTCCAAAACTACATCTTAACATATTAATTTTAATATTTTTTTGAAAAAAAATCATATGAAGGATTCGATGTAATACACTATATCAGTTATGAATAAGTTCATTACAATTAAGCAAAATTCAATATAGAATTTGATCATTCCGAAGAATACGAGAATAATCTTCAGTAATCCAATAATAACGAAGGAAAAAGAACTCAATTTCAATGTTAAGGGATAAAAATTATTTATTCTAGTATTTACGGTATTGAAAATCGCACAATTTTTTCTTACAATTTTAAGTTATTTTTATACGATTCAAATTACTTAAACTAATTTCGATTCGCTATTTAATACACAACTTCAATGTACTTCTTCAAATTGGTAAGTATTTTTTTTTAAAAAAAGAATTCCGGTTCATTTAAAATATCAAACAAAATTTTCAGGTAAATATCAAGAATATAGATGCAGCCCGAAGTTTTCTGAAAACAAGAAAGAAAATCTTCAAACCCATACAGTAAGATCTCCCCGGGAAAATCTTCAACCCCGTAAAGTAAGGACTCCCCGCTAAACACTCGCATGCAGATATAATATTTTCGTTGCCGTAAGTAAAATAGTATTATGTGTCTGCTTTGCCCACTTCTTATTTTCTACTTCCTTCAATTTTTCTTGTTCCTTTTTTAAGACACATAAATGAACATGACATGAATGTCACATATTTTCCTCAAATGTAAATGCAATTTGTGATTTAATTTTAAAAGTATAGAAAATTTTAATATTTAAGAATCTGACTAATAGAAATTTCAACGTCCTTCTGTGAACAATTTTTAGGGGAATCTTTAGTTTACGGGATTGAAGATTTTTCCCCGCCAAATCCTAATTTCTAGTTAAAGGCTAATCGCCAAGGCGTTGTCCTTGGGAGAAACCAGTTTGTAGCAACCGTGCGCAAGACGATCCGCGGAGAAAACTCTGTGCGTAGTAATACACTGTTTTTCTGGATGTTTACCATTTTTCAAACGGTCTTGTTTTCTGAAAAGCGTTGTCGTCTAAACTGCGAACCAGCCATCTTCTTGCTATTAAAATGAACCATTGAAAAATATTTTTAAGAAAATGCTTACCTATTTGAAGAAGTAAATTAATTATGTATTAAAAGTAAATAGAAATTAGGTTAAAGTAATTTGATTCGAATAGAAAAAATAAATTGAAGTTC
>BMAW01064715.1:469709-512486 GCA_019974015.1 Nephila pilipes | reverse complement strand
TTAAACACAAGAAAAATACATTACTAAATATATAATTCAAAGTAAGAGGCCAATTTTTGTGTGCGCTTTCATTTTTATTTTAATTCTAAAATTCTACCAAGGATTTCTCGACTTAACCACCACTACAGAAGTTGCTTTCAAATAAAATATTCTACTTCATTTTTTTCTTAAGTTTAAAACTAAAAATAATATACTGTCATACTTGGTTGTTAGAATACCGCTGTGGAAAAACTCGCATTTTCTTTTCTTTCGTGTCAAACATTAGAGAGTTGAAACTCACACGACAGATAAAACGTTAATAAATCTCTTTAGTGTTCAACCATTCTAAGCTTATCTATCTGAATCTTTAAATCCTTGAATGCGCAATATGTTTAAGGGTTAGTTTCAAAAAGTGTCGGGTACAATCTCCTACAGTAAAGTTACAAGTCGTAACAAACCTTATACAAAGGGAAACGAGATAGTTGCTTTCAGGGGCAATATTCTTTCTGAAATGTCGCATTCATTCTCGATTTCCGTGTGATTATAAATCATTCTCGATTTTATTGAAGTTATGCGTGTCGGCAATTCCTTCCTTACAAAGTTGACGAGGGTGTCCAGCTTATACTTCCATAAAACCTTAAATTTTTAAATATATGTTTGAGATTAAAAAAAAAAAATTTGACAGTGTGTGTTTCACTCGGTTCGTGAGAGAGAAGCTTTTCAAAGTTCATTAAAAACTATCTTTTATCAACGATGAATCAAGCAAAACGGTTCTGCGATCTTTTTCATTAAAAATGTAGCAGCTAAAAATACTAATTTGGTTGGAGCCATAAAAAAATTTTTGGGTTCAAAGCTTGTACAAAACAATTTAAATTTTTTTAGCGACTGAAAAGATAAAATTTTTTTGTAAAACATCAAAAATGACAGATTAATAAGCTACATTAAGTATATGTTTGTGTGCTAAATATAAATTGTTCCTATTTTCTTTAGTTTAAAATGTTTTTGTTTTCCAGGTCACTTCAACTATTTAATTTTATTAAATAAATGTTTATTATATATTTGAGATGGAATTTTTATGGAGATAATTCTAATAAGAGGATTTCTGGAAGATTTCCATCCCTATTCTTAATAGTTTCAGGTTCTCTTCTAACATTATAAAACAATGAAAAAATAAGAATAATGGAATTAAAAAAAAATTAATATTTTGTTGTAATTATTCTTAAATAAATTTACAACTGTTTAACTGTAAGAAACTTTTTATAACAAGATAAGATATAGCTTAAGAGTGTTTGAATTTTTTTTGTTACAAATCATACTACAATACTAATCTTTTGTTCAATCAGTAACAAATCAAACACTTTGAAATATACTGTTGTATTTTAATAGATATGTTATGAATTCCGAAAAAGTTGATAATTTATACCTGCATTACTTATTATTCATCTAGATTCAACTTCCATAAAATTTTTAATCAAATCTTTTATATTTAAAGAGGAACAATTACATTCTTCTCTATAGATATTATCAATCAACTTTTTTCACAGATACAGTGACAAGAATGTGTTAATAATCTTCCATAAATTTTTGAAAGTCATTTCTCGTGTTCTGAATGAAATACTCTAAGAAATCAGAAAAATATTGATACACAATGAGAAATTTTTTAAAAAGTAAAAGGTTAAAAAAATGAATTATTTGAAGGAGGAAGAGAAAAAAAAAGTTAACACATAAAATTCGTTATTATAATTTGAACAATAAAATGCTTGATGTCATAAAGAATCTAAATTATTTACAAGACACTATTAGACTTAAACATATTTTTTACATTTTTTTTACTGAAATACGATTATCAGTACAATTTAAATATTTATTTGAAAATGCTTTTGTATTGTAGGAATATTTGATTCAATAGATTTTAATGATGTTTCTACGATGACTATTTTTTGCAGTTTCTTAAAAGAACAGAAAATGTTGAGCTCTATTTCACTCTAGTATTTTCCTCAATATAAAATAACTAAATAATAGGTGTGGTTTAATAATAATAATAATAATAATAATACTTAACAATATATATATATATATATATATATATATATATATGATTTCCCTTCCTCTAATTTCTTAGAAAAAACTATACTTTTTCTAAAATGTCCGAAATAACTTTATTAGAAACACGACAAACATTAAAATAAGTTAAAGTTGTTATGTTCGCTATATAGCATCCAAATATACCTTGGAAGATATTTAAAAAAAACTTCAGATGCTTCCCTTGAATGAAATTCTCATTAAATTAAATTTTTTAAAAGCTTACACTGGAGATTTTGAATGTCTGTGGAGAATATGGATAAGAAAGGTTTTGAACGCATAGAAATTTGCAGTATTCATACAATAAATCTATTTCACAAAAAAAAAAAAAAAAAAAAAACATTGAGATTTATGCTTGATAAGTATAGAAAAACAAGCTATTTATTGGAGTTTTATAAATTTTATTGAAATATTGTTAACCATCTGGATTTAAACATAAATTATACTTGAAATTATGAAGGTAAATGCTATTTCATTGTTATATTAAATGAAATATTTTATTTTATCTTTATTAGAATGGATTTAAACTACTGAATCCTATAAATTTGTTTTTACTTTTCTTGTGACTAATTGAATGTTTTTAAAGCAAGAGGCAAGAGAGACTTTTTCTCCAGGTTTTGTTCTGGAAATTGTAGTACTTCAAGGGCGAAAGTAATTTGTAGATAGGTGTATTAAGTCGGAAAAAAAGTTGATTCGAAATTTTTGTGCTTTCACATGGAGAATATATTTTCCATTTTTTAAAAAAAATATTTATAAATGATCGATCATATACTTCTGTAATTTTCGAAATCTGTAATTTAATCTCTTGAAGTTTTATTACCAATTTGATTTTTAATCAGCTTTTACAACAAAGGTAATTGTTTTTTTCTAGTTAAATCATCAGTAATATATTAATTAAAAAACTAAAAGTAAAAATTCTAAATATGTTTATATAATTATAAAGTGGTTAAAAATGTTCTTGATTACAACAATGAAAATTGAGAAAATGTAAATACGAATCTGTGTTTTGTATGTTATTTTTTGAAAAAATGCTTTTAAAATTCTCAGAATCAATCGTAATCAACGACATGCGTAAGGAATAGTTTTACAGTTTGCATTTACAATCAAATGACGTTGATTCAACTATTGCTAACTTGAATTCAGCGTAAAGAGAATGCAATAAAAATTATTTAAAAAATGGTTAAAGACATTTTGCAAAATGCTTAATCAAATACAGTTTTGTCAAATTTGACATCTGTTGAATTTTTTTTTTTTTTAAAAAAAAAACAATTTAATAAAAATAGAAACCAAATAATAAAAGATTTACAAAATCTTATTAAGAAATGCCGTTGAGAAATACAAGACTATTTGTACAAATTTACATTACATGTATAATTCTATTCAAAGGAATTAAATGGAATATTGAAAGAGAAGAACGAAATGAACTGTAGTATTATTTCATCTTAAATGCCCCAAAATTAAATAAAGTAAGTTTATTGAATTTTTTCCTTTGGAATCAACATTACAAATGAAATCGTTTTTTCAATTTTTCTATTATAATTTCATATTTGAACAGTTTTAAAATAAATGTAATAATTACTTTAGAATTAAAAAAAAGCAGAGGAGAAGAGAGAAAAATAAAATCTCACTTTAAGAATTCAGTCTATATTTTTTGTTATTAATCTGACAAATTGATAAGTGAAAGCTGGTGAAGCTTTATAGAGCGAGAGCCAAATACGGCTATGTTGTGCAAAAAAAGGTGTAACTATGATTTAAATGTTTGAAAAACGGGAAAAAGTAAAATTGGTTGGCAAGAAGGAGAGTCGAAACATCGCTATCGTATCCCGGGGGCGCGTCACCCATGTTTACCACAGACAGTTAACTCCATGGGAGAGAAAAAGAACGCTACGGTACCTCGAGGTCGTGAACACAAATTGATAAGCTCTATGGCTTCCCATTATGATTAAATAATATGTTTTCATAATTTTAATATTTATAAACTGCTTTGAATAATTAAATTTTAATTTCAATATATAATGAAATGTAGTAAATATATTACTTTCTGCGTGCAGGACATACATCCTCCCCTCTAAAGCATACAATCTCTTTAAATTTTTAATTTCCTTAACAGCATTTAAAATATTCACCAAGAGTGTTGTAAAATTTTTTAAAAAGAAAAAGGAGCTTAAAAATTACGTAAAAAAAATATTTTTTTAAGAAATATATTAAATATAAAATATATAATCGTATTTGAAACTTTTTTTTTATATATAGCAGAATTCGAAACTGATGAAAAGAAATAATTTTTCAAAAATGCAATGAATACAAAAATATAATTGCATTTGGAACCTTTATATATATATATATATATATATATATATGAGAGAGATGGTATTTTTTTAAAATATGATGAATGATAAATACATAATTGCATTTGGAACTTTTTTTATAAGAGAATATAATTTTTTAAAATTCTGTCAATTATAAAATATATTTTGAATTCTGAAAATGTATTTGGAACTTTTATATATATGAGAGAATGTATTTTTTTGTAAATACGATCAATTACAAAATATATAATTGCGCTTGGGAAATGTATTTGGAATTTTTTTTTATTAGATAATGTATTTTTTTTTTAAGTACGAACAATTATAAAATGTAAAACTGTATTTAGAACTTTTTTTTTTACAAGAGAATGTATTTTTTAAATACGATCATTTACAAAATATATAGTTGTATTTGGAACCTTTTTTTACGTGAGAATGTATTTTTTTGTAAATACGATGAATTGCAAAATATATAACTTTATTTGGAGCTTTTTTTTTTTTTTTTTTTTTTTTTTTTTTTTTGTTTGAATTTTTTTAAAAAAAAAAAATATTTAAAAAAAAAAAACAATATTAGTTTAATGGCTTTCCTCCGCTACATTTTTTGTTATTAGTGAGTGAATTTTTTTAAACTCTATCAGTATTTAAATACTATCAATATAAAAAATTTATAATTGTATAGAACTTTTTTATGTAGCGGAGGAAAGCCTTTTTACTCAGATTGTCTAAAAATCTTTTCTAAGTCATCGTGTGTGACGTTAACACAATTGGACGACTACCACATTGGAGCGTTAACTGCTCTGTTTAGCGATCTTGGCGCGTTTTGAAAAAACCTTCAAAGACTCTAAGTAAAGATTCCCCAATTTTTCCCATTTTATGTCATTTTTCAGTTTGCACGATGGAAAAAAAAAAAAAAAGATAAAAATGTCAACTTTGCATCAGTAAGAAAATAACTCAACACATTACATTTTAAAAAATTAAATGCTTGAAACACGTTTTTCTCTGTCGGTGTTCTTTATAGTTAAAGCGGTTAAATGCAGGAATGATCATAATGTAAATCGCAAGATGGTGCTAACTTTGTTAGGGACAGGGAAAATATGATTTGAAAAAAGAGGGAAAAAATAGCCGATCGTGATATTCCATATATTGTTCAAAACTGATCAAAAACAGACTTGTCAATCATGTTTATTCAAAGCTGGTATTTTGGTTGGTTTCGCCATTTTTTTCCAGCAAAATTTGAGAATATTTGGTTCTTTTCCAATTTTGCCTGTTCAAATCTCGCATATGCAGCCTTTTTTTAGCGACAACACACAGCATCACATATACCTTTTGGCTTCGGCTGCATCATTTTTGGCGACTTTACCGCTTGCGCTGGCGAAATGGAAAAGTATATATATATATATATATATATATATATATATATATATAAAATCAGCAATTTTTTTCAATAATTTTACTATGCATTTTTAATTGTGAAATATTCTTAATTGAATTTTGACCATTCATTTCGTTCGTCATGTATTTTTAATTAAAGTTAAATATGCAGGCTTGTACTTTTTTTTTGTCTTCATTCCAGTAGCATGAATTCTAAATATTAATTTTTATCATTGATTTATGATTTTGCTCTCTATAAAAATTACTGCATTTCATTTAAATACCAGCTGATGTTCTCTATAAGGCTAGATATATTCGCAATTTTAGTCTTATAGAGAGTATTTGTTTGTACATAATTGCAACTTACTCGAACTATTATTTATGTAGATGTAAAATTATTTATGTGTGTACTGTGGGAGATCCATAAAAAATTGACTGTAGGAAAAATAATTAGCAAGACTTAATTGTGTTTATTTTGTTCATTATGCATGCTTTCTTAGACCCTTATTTAAAGATAAACTATTAACGCAAGATTGAAATTCATATGGAGAAGTAATAACTTATAGCGTGATAGATAGCTTAATGTACTTAGACACAATTTTGAAGTAAACAAAATCAACAAAATTAATGCTTTTAGATTTGGTTGGAATTTTTGTTCAGGTATATCATTTTGTCTGTGTTAAATTATGACAGGGGCATGTGACCATTCCCTGGATCAATTATTCTTTTGTACATTGATTGAATTTTTCATTAGACTAAATTCCGTTACATGTTTGTGTATATTTAATACAAAATGAAATATCTGTCCTTTATTTTGTAAATTTTTTTTCATGAAAACTCTTTCTAGTTTGCATTGTCTCACAAATAATCACAAAATTGATGTGTGATGAGGTATCATTCAGAAATAAAATATAAATTAATACTTATCAGTGTTTAAAAACTAATATATATAATACAATAAAATTACTTTGAAAGTAAACAACATAGTATTGAATACAAATCATCCATCAATATGTTTTTTTATTACTAAGACTTGAATATTAAGATCATCAGTATATATAGATTTCAAACTTGGTTGCCAGAATTTCAGTTCTCTCCAAATAATCCCTCCAAAAAATCCCTACCGCTTGGATCAATCCTGTATGAAGACGTATTTTTGCATAGGCCTCGGTGATATTCACGTGTTCGGTATTGGCGAAAATTGCAAATGCTAGTGAAAGAAAATATGGATAATGTACAAAATTATCGTGAAATTGAATCTTCATCCGAATCTTCCGATTCTTCAGACAGCGAATATGAATCATTTTTTAACAATATGCATAAAAGGTGAGTACTTTCTAGTTTCAGGTATGTGTTAGCTCGGATATCACTCATTGAGTCTGTGAAATACTGTAAACATTTATACCAAGTCCCCATAGCTTAGACTCAACTATCTTAATTTCTAATATTCTCCCCCCCATTTCCCCCCTCTTTTTTTAACTTTTATTTCTCTAATTCAAATTCTTAAATCTCTATCTCTCTAAAGTTAAATTTTTACCATATGATACACTGAGCAGAAGCGGCAATCTCACTGGCTCTCGATTGTTATCCAATTTTAGTAGTAGTAGAGTCCATGAAATTCACTGTAATTTTGTGAAAATATTAAAACTTTTAAATTTACCATTCACCATACCGACCGCACTACCCATCATAGAGGAGGTAGCGCAATCGTAATTAAAATTAGCATTCCTACCTTCCTACTTATGTGGTGTTTATACATAACTACACCACATAAAAAGTATACACTCAATAAAGAAGTCGGACACTATGTCATTGCATATAATCGCCTAAAATAAATAGTTAAAAAATATAATATATATGTAAATATTTTGTTAAAATAAGTTCTCTACTAATTTTTATTCATAATAAAAATAAAATTTGATTTCAGTAGGGAAAAAAAAAGATAAAGATAAAAATAAAATTCAAACACATCACTCTAAGTACACAGATAGGTGGTGATATTGTCTTTTCTATCAGCAATTCAAATTGAGATTTATCAACTTGGCATTATGAATCGATTTAAAATTTTGCATTTCAAGCTAGATTTTTATTCACTGTTGTGAGTTAAGTAATATTAGAAGTTTCAATTGGGAAGGTAAAGAAGATAGTCGTCAATAGAGCAAAAAAAAAAAAAACTTATTTCAAAGTATCATAAAGTAAGTAAATCGATTCGAAAAATCAATAAAGTTGTAAATAGATAATATTTTACAGTATTTGATATAATTAAATGTTTCAAAATCAATTGAAAATAAGCTCAAATCTGGAAAACCAAAAGCATTTTCGTACAAAGACGAATGATAGATTCTAAGACACTGCATTTTAAATCCTTAACTTAAGAGTTCCTAAGCTAACCAATGAAGTATTACAATATCTTCTTAAAACTGTTAATCCAGAAACAATAAGACTGATTTTACATAGAAACAATTGATACTTTTCCATTTCACCGGCGCAAATCTAGCCAAGCAGACTTTATTGGCGACAACACACAGTAGACACATATTCCGATTGGTGTCAGTTGTGTTATTTTTGGCGACTTTATCGCTAGTGCCAGTGAAATTTAAAAGTACCAAACAATTTACACGGAAGAGTAGCGCGCAATAAGCCTTTTTTTAAATAAATGCAAGTGATTGAAAAGGATGAATTTCGCAAAAACTTGTAAAGACTTTTCAATTCGGAAAACAGTTTTATTTGGTGATGAAAGTAAATTTAATTTATTTTGTTCAGATGGTCAATGTTATGTGTGGCGAAAACCAAATCAAGAACTTCAAGAGTTAAATTTGAGAGGCACTGTTAAGCTTGGTAGTGACTCTATCATAGTTTGGGGCTGCATGTATGGCAGTAGTCCAGGAAAACTTACATAATTGATGGCATAATGGACCACTCAAAGTATTTAACCATTATGATAGAATGTTTGCTATAAGCACCAAGCAATTTTGGGCTGAGGAGGTTTTCAGTTTTCATCAAGACTGACCCAAAACATACTGCAAATATTGTATGTTTATGGCTTTTGTACTAATTCCTGCATGTGTTAGAAACACCTTCACAATCACCCAACTTAAATGTGATTGTAAATTTATGGGCATATTTGGAAAATAAATAAAAAAGAAAACACTACAAAGACAAAAATGGACTTAAAAATGCACTCCAACTTGAGTGATCTAAAATTGATTCAAATTTTTGTAAAAAACTTATAAAGTCAATGTTTAAAAGACTGTGAACCGAAATAAAATGTTAAGGATTGCCAAAAAAATATCGAGTGGTCTTATATTTGTTATACATTTTTTTATTTACTCTAAAGTGTTCCAATTTCTTTTTTTAATTTATTTTGTGTATATTTTTAGTATTCATATATTTTTAATGAATGAAATTACTTTAGCAATTATTTTTATCATGCTAATTGTAGATAAAACTAATCAAGTTTTTTCACTATATTTGGTTTTGTTATACTATGTATTTCTAAGTATCAAAATATAGACTGTGGAACTGAGAGGAATCTGGTGTCCAACTTCTTTGTTGAGCCACAGTTCTCTCTCTTCATGTCAGAAAATTCTACCATCTCTATTAAATCTAAAAATAATCAGTATCTCACCATCTATCACCCCTCCCAAATACCACCAATATTAAAGATTAAAATACACCTTAGGCTTATTCACCAATTTGGTTGTAATGCTAAACATCTCTCGCCTGCAACAAAGGTAGGGCAAATAGATCTGTCAATGTAATTATTAACTTTTGCAAGATAATTATGTTGTAGCTTTCTCAAATTCTCCCACTCACTCTCCTTACAACATCTGTTATAACTCTCTACCATCTACTCCAATATCCTAAAAAATATTCCTAACTGTGACATAGAAATAATTAACATTCTCGGTGGTGACCATAACCCTATTCTGATACATTTTTTTTTAACATTATCTTTCTTCCCCTCATCCCCATTCTGCTGTCAAACTATTACTTACTGATTTAAATTTCAAGAAATAGTATGTATAGTTCTCCCACTATAATCAAACACTTCACCTTTCTGGCCTTTCCAATAATCAGACATTTATACTCAGGTTGACAAGTCAGAAAATTATATTATGCCTTCTTCAATGGGGAAATGTAGTCTATTAACATAAAACAATACATTTTTATAGTTTTAGTTATTTTGTGTGTATTTGGCACTGAATTTGCATGTTTCATATTAAATTTTAAATAATATTTTGCCTGTAGCACTTTAAATGCCTTGATTTTAGTGATTTTTGTGTTATTTGGCAATGCTCTGATCCGATATTTGCTAGAATACCAAGAGTATTATAGAGTCAAGGTAACCCTATAGATAATATTACTGACTTAGGGTTGGAATGCGGCTTAGCCCACACCCTTGATGAAGGAAATATTTGTTTATGTTATATTGCCAAATGAGGGATCACCTTCACTTTTCTGATTTGGAATATTTGTATACATGGCAACCCTAAACTTTTACATTATTACTATTTACATGCTCATCATCAGTTTTGTAGCTGTCTTAACCTAGTGGTCATAGTTGCAGACTTGTGGCCGGCATTTTTTTAAATTTTTTTAGCCATGATCTTCTTTTGACCTGCTATGTAGCGAGACTGATGAACGTTCAATCTATCTAAGTCCCAAGTCCTCCTGTTTGCATGATGTTGAAGTTTGGTGAGGTAAGTGTCATGCTCATTACTTGACCAAGGTTCAAAATTATGAGGTCCGTTGCCAATAGCTCTTGTGTTGCTTCTCTGTGCAACATTAATAAATAATCATTCACCCACTTGTCATCAGTTTGGGGGTGACAGAGTATTTTCAGATTTCATTAGTTTTTTTTTTTTTTTGGCTGTTCAGAAGGAGGGGGTTCGGGGAATGCACATGTATCTGAAATAGGTTTTAATTTTTGCCAGTTAAGAAAATGATGTGGATGTCTGAGTTCTATGTGGATTTTTATCAAAAGTTTGTGAAAGAATTTAGTTATTCAATTGCATGTACAGTTTGCTTTAAAACTATTGTGATGACTTGATAATACTTTCTATTTATTCTTACAAAATGTAACATTTATTTACTTAAGTTTTATCATTTGCATTACTTGTATTTTTAGTTAATTTATGTGAGTAATAATGATTATGAGGCCATGAGACTACTAGGTTAATCAAATCAAGGGTAATTTCTGTAATATATGTTAATGTGTATAAACTTGTCATTTATGCTTACCATGATCAACTATGAAAAGGTATAAATGTTGATAAATATTTGTTACAAAAGGAGCAATTGAATTACTTTAAATATTGTGTGTTAAATTTTTTAGCACACAATATTCAATGTAATTGAATACATATAATTGTATACACAATATTCATTAAAGGCTATTTTGTAACAATTTTGAATAATAATTTTTTTTATAGTTTGCCAAAACTGAATCCTGTTAAAACAAAAGGTGAAGTTCTTATAAATGTAAGTAATTTTTTAAATCATTACATTTACGAATTATTATCATGTGTAAAAAAATATCACATTATACATTGTGCTCATCTCCTATCTTTCTCCAATCCTTATATGTTTACCATATGTTTCATGACTTGTGCCATGCAATCTTTTGCAGTCATCTTAATATTTACGATCTATAAAATCAATTAAATATCCTACTTCTGAAAATTTTTCCTGATTTTCAATAAATTGAAAGTAATGTAAAAATTAATTTACTGATGGATTAATATTTGATTTTCTTAGAATTGTAATATATTTATTTCATCAATATAGTGAAACCAGACATTTTTATAAAAATTTAAAATAATGTTGAATTTATTCAAAAATAACTAATCATTTAGCTTTTACAGCAATTAAACTAAACAGGTATTTAAAATGTCTTGTTAAGTGGAAGCATAGGGGAGAGTTGCTGGTATCAAGTGAGTCATCACCAAGCGAATCAATAAGCATCATGTGATGTCAAAAATCAGCCTTACACCAAAACCAAACAATAACTGATAGCCACAAAATTAAGCATTATTAAATTATAATCTTATAATGATACTAAATTTTTTTATAGAACAAATATTAACATTATGCTTAAGATTTATTCAGAACACAAGATTTACCTTTTAAAAATTAGCTCATCAGAAGAGGTTAAATTTTTTAGAGCATCAAGAAAGATACTTAACATCTCTTTCAGATTATTGGATTTTGGCATGTTTTCGTGCATGAACTTTGCAAGGTAGGGAATCAAATGAATTCTTACACACATATGTTACATGTAGTTACTTTTTATGATGTTCCATAAACCCTCAATAGAATCGATTGATTGAAAGTTGTTGAGGTGAAAATGGTGTTTAGCCCTCACTCTTGTCTTGATTTTAAAAACTGTTGATTTGGCAATATTGAAATCAGGTCGAGAACCAAAATACCTTTGCAAAGGGCTAAATGGGGGGGGGGGGGAATAAAATTTTACCAGAGGATCTTTTGTGTAAGGCTTGTAGATCTTTTTAATTGCCTTCAGAAATGCCATGCCACTCATTGAATGACCATGTATTTTTCTCCACATGTATTCCACCCACCACTGTGTTAGTGTGATTTGTTAGGAAGTGTTTGATTGCTGACCAGGTGCTTTCAATGGAGTTTTAATGCCATCTCATCAGATCTTTCTCTCAGATCTTTCCAGATCATTTCATCAGATCTTTCTTTCAATCTAAAAATATGAATAAAGTCAGTCATAATAACACAAACATTCCTTTTATTCAAAAAATATAACTTTAGAATTTTCTTATTATTATCACTATGAAAGAAACAATCTTGGAGGCTAATTTTCATCATTAGGGAAGATGGGACAAGGGGCTCTAGTGCTATAGGAATAAATAGCTTTCAGATTTTCCAGATATTCAAAATGAAAATGTTTTAATTAGTACTAACAGCAAGAAGGAGGTTAATAATAATGTTAGGATAATATCTTTGATTACATGCAATCGAATGTGTCTTTTTGTGTGTGTGTATTCAAACACAAATTAATTTTTATAATCAAACTTGTTGTGCACTGATATAAAATCAATGAGTAGCTTTTTGTTACATTATACATGCTATATTATGCAGTCAAGTGGCCACGGTAGCTAGTGGTCATGGTTTCAGACTCGTGGCCGTGAGTTGCGGGTTTGAACCTTGGTCAGAAAAGACTTGCTGTGTAGCTGGGGCTGATGCATGTTAAATCTGTCTGGTCTTAATGTCCTCTTGTTAGTGTGGGAGTTAGGAAAGGGTGTGCCAGCTCATGTATCGCCCTCGTCACTTGACTGTGGTTCAAAATTACGAGGTCCATCGCCAATAGCCCTCATGTTGGTTTTAGTGCGATGTTAATAAAAAACTAAAAATTATGCAATCAAACTCCTATTCAATTAAAATAAAGTTAATTATATATATATATATTTTTTTTTTTAAAAAAAAGACATTTTTTTATATGTATTAAAAATATTGAAATTACATATTTTCTGTGTAATAATAGTTGTATGTAAGTTCTTATTTGCATTAAAATCTAATCTCACTAACCTGAATTTAAATGACCTCTTTTTTTTTATTTTAGACTAGTTGGTATACCCATTCTTTGGACAGGCCAAAAAGTATAACAGCTAGCTCAAAATATGAAATTTTTTTAATGAAAACTGACTTATGAATAATATTTTATATAAATTTAACTGAACTGCAAGTGGATATATTCTCCATTCTTTTTTTAAAAGTAGTCCAAATATTAATTTCGTATACTGCATAAATACTATGTTATTTGGATTGATAGAATTCTGGATTAATAATGTAAAATTGCAAAAATTTAAAATTAATGCTTTTTAATGCTATTTTCAAAAAATTGGTTTATTAAAGGGCATGAAAATTGTAATTTTGTTACTTATCATTCAAGAGCTAGTTTACAAAGTATGCAAAAATATTGCTCCAACATTATTCATTACGAATATCTTAAACACATGAAAAAAAAAGTTATTCAATTTTTTTTTTCAAGAATATAAATTCAAAAGGAAAAGTTTTTATGTTTGTCAAAAATAGTGAAAAAAAAAAAAAAAAAAAAAAAAAAAAAAAAAAAAAGGGGGTAAAGACAAAAAATTTTTTTTAACCCCACACAAAAAATTATATAAAAAAAATATTTTGCATTATATTGCAATAATAAGTTATGTTGTATAAAGAATTTATTTTTCAAAGCAGTTGATTTTGGAACTTGAAGAATAACTAAAGATGTTTTGAAATAAAATTTTTTTCAATGCCATTGATGCTGTTGTTAAAATTTGTTTTGAATCCTACTAATTAATATTTTCTTTTAAAAAGAGGGCAAATGTTCATTCTGTATATCATATGAACATTTTGTTTGGATTGATTGTTATCTGGGTGAAATGAATTAAAAAACTAAAAATTGACTGTTTTCAATGCTATTTTCACAAATTGGCTAATTAATTTGGTTGCTTTTTGTTGTGTTTTTGCCATCCAGACAAAAAGAGACATCTCTCTTAGGCTAGTTACTAAGACATTTTAACTCCTTGCGTTGTTCTCGAAGAGAGCCACTGCGTACTCCCCCAACAGTATCATTGTGATGATACTGGAGGTACTTGATGATACAAAGAGAAATATTGATATTTGTAGAGAAGTGTTTTCCTAGCTATTACTGCAATAGATATACATTTCCTCCTTGTAGTATTTAATTTGTTGTTTGGAACAGTTCCTATTTGATATCATTGACTGTCTCTTGTGGTGGGTCTTGTGGACATGTGTGCCATAGCCAAAAATATCACTAGTTGTGATTTATGTGCGCTTGTCATAGTTAGACACACAGAGGCAAGTGTATATGAAACCAGGGGGTTATATTCGGGGGAATATGAAACCAGTAGTTCTATATTGTGCTGCCATCTAGTGTTCAAGTCCTGGGTCATCACTTAGGCGTTAGTTGATTTTTGACCATGTGGAGGGGGGGTTTAGAGTAGTTCTTGATTGCCGGCGGCGTTTTGAACCCTGGTCCATTCGGTCCAAAGAAAAGTTAAACCAGTCGCTTTTGGCTGTACCTCTACCAACTATAATTGAATAAAAAAATATGTCTTTTTCAGCCTGGTTGGTAAAAGTCCTACAAAAAGCAACTGGTCAACTCTTGCTTCGGAAGCCAGGTTTTGAAACCCAGCTGACATTACCATGGCCAAGCAACTTCATTCCCCTCCACAGAATTGAAAACTACCCAACGCTGTGATTTTTGATCTGTGGTGGGGAGAGGAAGTTGTTGATCTTGGCTACTGACAGTGTTTTGACTCTTAACCAGGAGGTTCAAAGAAAAGTGTCAGCTGATGGGCGTTTTTTGTTGCACCTCTACCAACTAGGCTATAAAAGAGATGTCTCTCTGGCTAGCAAAAGGCGTTTTAACTTCTGGGGTTGTTGCTGAAGAGAGTCGCTATAAAAGTATATTTATGTTCGTGTGACATCAATTTAAATTTATATCTCCATTGCCATTAAACTTATCATATCTGATATATATCTTTGCTTTGTTGTATTTATTTGAAGCACAACATATCTGTGAAAAGTAAATTATTGAACTGTATGTTAATATATATATTTCTTAAAATTTATTTTTGCTTTTCATACAAAACTAAAATTTATCACTTATAAACAAGAATAATAATCTCTATGGTTGAATGAGAGTTTTAAGAAATTTTATTTATGAATTTAGATATTGTAAAAAGCTAGCTTCTCTTGATGAGAATATTATATGAGTAAACTTTTGTATTTTGTATTTCTATAGTGAATGTATTATTTGTTATTGTAAAAAAATGAATTTATGGAATTAGAGAAAGAAGCTCTAATGTTTTATTTTATAATAATCGTAGTGTCCTTTCATTCAATTTAAAATTGTACTCTTTTTGTACTTTTGAAAGTTTGTGGTTAATGTATTTCATTTCTTTAAAATTTAAATAAGTAAACAGTAGCTTAGAATTTTAATAAATGATTGTTTTATTAAGGAAAATATTTTTTCTTTTAGTTTTCTTGTCCTTTCTATATTGCTAATTCACATGGTAAACAAAAATCAGAATTGTACCATTTTCCTCTAATGTGTAATATATTTTTTTAGGATTTACCTCCAATTGAATATCTTCGTATAACAGTCCCAGAAGATGAGCTTGAAAAGCTTGGTAAAATTACTTCAATTGTTGATAATTTAGGTATGCTACAGTTCAATTAGTCTAAATATAAATAATTGAGCTTTATCTTTGGTTATTCATTCTTAGGACGTTTTCTAATCAAGATAAATTTTTTAATATTTTCTTCAATTATAATTATTTTTTTCAGATGAAATTCGACCATTACTTAAAAAAATTTTAATAGTGGAAGAAGAGCCAGACATAAATCTTTCAATTAAAAGTGAAAATTATTTTTGGTACATGTGTAAAAAATTTTTAATATATAAATGTATGCAAACAGCAAGTGTATTTTTAAGTAAAGAATTTGAATTTTGAACAATCAACAAAATTTATGTTTTTGTACTTAAGAATGTTTTTGCTTTTGTAATTAAAGAATCCATTGTGAACTTGTAGAAGGTATTTTTCTTTCTTCATAGCCATTGCTTCTGTTGAGCTATGGCTATCAACCTGGGGCTCAGAAGTACTTACTTTATGCTAATTATTATTCATTTAGAATAATTTTACTTTTTCAAGAACTAAACAGTTATTACTTTTTGCAAATTTTGGTTTGTTCAAACAGTAAGCACTTCCTTTTTTTAAAGTTTTTCTGACTGATGTTATCCATCATGTAAATAAAATAAGTACCAGTTTTATCGTAATACATCTCTTCCTTAGTATTCCAATGACTGTGAATTTTACTAATGCATATTAGAATTTCCATCAAACATTATAATTAAAATTCCACAAGAAGTGTAAAAAGGCCATAATAAATTTAATAATTTGATTTTTATTGGGGGATTCCTTTGTTTTATTCTTTTGATTGTGAAATGTTATTAGTGTTTTTATTTTAAGTGTATATTTTGTAAATAAAATTGGAGTTGAATATGATGTACTTTGGTATATTGAATGTTTCATTTTAAAATTGATTCATGTTTTGAATATCAGAAACATGACTGAATGAGATGAAACTTAGATAAGATTCTAATAATAGTATCTGTGTTAATATTTTTAAGAAATGTTCTCATAAGATAGGAAATCAATTGGAATGTAATTTCAAATTGAAAATGGTTAAGTAATATTTTTCTTAACATCAACTTGATGCTAAGAATAATATATATGAGCCCTGCATTGCTAGATTAAATGTATTCTTATTTCTCTTAGATATAAGATAGAATATTAAATAAATCAATATGGATCTTTGATATAAGAGAAATTAATAGCATCTGAATGTACAAAAAATTAGTTATAAAATTATTAAAATATTTATATCTTTTTTGGAGGTATTAAGTTTGAGAAACTTATTGCTGCATTTAATTTACTGATAAGTTGTATGAATCCTTTGTTTTTCAGTATGTTCTACTAGAGATTCATATCAAAATTTACCAATTAAAATATTGTCACATTCTTTGTTTGAAATAGAAACATATGGTTGAAATTTTAAATTTGAATTGCAGTTAAATACAGTAAAATTGATAATTCTGTATATTGACTTTCTGTAATTGACTTTATTAAAAACAACAACTTTCTTTTTATTTTGTTATAAATAACTCTTTTATTTTGTACTGTTACTCTTCTTGTGTTTCTAAGGTAGTGAAAAAAATTATGTTGTATGTAAACACTTTTTTTGTTAAGGGAATTAAATTTTGAATGTTTTACTTAATAGACATTGCCATATTGAATGAAATGAAAGTTGGTCAACATTTTATTTTGTTTTAAAAATCTGCAGAATCCATTCTGCTGATCCTTTTGAAGACATGAAAGGAACATGAAAATCCTTTTGCAATTATATACTTTTTGATGAATAATGTTTTTGATTCTATGATATTCTTTTATAATGAGTTGTAATCCTTGTAATAATGTGGTAATTTAATTAAAAGCTCCTTTATCTTCCAGTGGTTATACAAGCATTGGAAAACTTATCTGCTCTGGATGAAGGCTCTGTATTATTTCTTACTTCAAAGGAACCACTTGGTAAAGTGAGTAATGTTTTACTTTAAAAAAAAAACATTTTTTTAAATTTTAAAATATTTTTACGACTCCCTACTAGGAAAATTGAGAATTTTAGGAATCTTTTTAATTATGAGGTCCTTAAAGTGATTTTATGTAAGGTAATTAATTTCCTGCACAATTAGTGCATATTTTATTGAGTGATATAAAGATATACTCTAATTTCGCTTACCAAATAAAATTAATATGAGAATTGTTTTGAAGCCTTAATTAAAAATTTTTTTATTTCATTTGTTTAGTTAATTTGTTAAATAAAGTCAATTTTATTTGGTTATTTTATTGATCTTTATTGGATTTGCTCAAAAAAATTTCAATTAGTGATGATATAAATAAACTGATACTAAAATATTTCATTCAAAATAAGCCTAGATTTATATTTTTAAAATTTTAATTTTCTTTAATACAGTGAAACTTCATTTAATACTATTCTTTTCTTGTTGTATTAATATTTTTTAGGATTTGCATTTCTGGTTTCAAAAATGAAAATGTTCAGAAATGAAAATGTGAATTGAGAATTTCATTTGGCTAACAACAGAGACTGCAGATTTTTGGGATCTATTTTCTTTTACTGTATATACATATGTTGTGAAAAACATTTAGTTTGAAATTGAGAAGACCGAAATATTTTTTTATGTTAAGTCTGTATTTTTGATGTTAAGTTTTATTAATTTGATTTTTTGCTAAATTTACATTTTTAGATACACATACATTATAAAATCTATTCATAAACACACATTGTTCCATCACATATTAGATGTACTAAGATAATTCATAAAATTCATATAATGCAGATAATCATATGTATTTTTTTAAAAAAATGCATAAAAACTCTGTCCATACTTTAAGTGAAATAATGATTTATTTTTGTTTTGAGTTCTCTGTCGTATGCATAAAAAAAATTCGTTAGTTTAAATACAAACAAAAAATTTATCGATTTTGACACAAAATTAACCGATTTCATTACAAAATTCACCAATTTAGATGTACCCATTCCAACTTCAACACATTCACCACTGAATTCGAAAACTGACCAGTTGATTGAAATGTTTCGACATTGGTGGTTCCTCTACCTACCCAAAAGATTAGTAACCTAGCAATAATAGTAACCATTTTTATTATGATTGTGTTCTATTTAATGAAAAAAAAAAAAAAATAGGATCAAAGAAATGAAATCTTTTTGTGTTTAACATTATTGGTTTTTTGTTAAAAGTAATATTTAAAACTATATAGTATATTGTCAAGACCCTGGTATTTTTTTAACTTTATATATATATATTTTATATTTGAGTGCTTTATAAAAAAAATCCTAGATTTTTTTGCAATATTTTTTATCATTTATGGACATAATATTAACTGCAAGTAATGCCTGTGATGAAATTCCCTATGAATTAACTACTATTTTGGAAGTATAGCTAATTAGAACCTATTTTTAACTAGAATTAACCAATACCTATTCCGGAAAACTTCATTGTTAATCTATTTATGATTCTGAATATCTTTTGTTTTTAGATATTTGAAATTTTTGGACTTGTCAGCAGACCATATTATACTGTTAGATTTAATAGTAATGAAGATGTAATTGAAAAAGGGATAGTTCCATCAACAGATGTTTTTTACGCTCCCAAAAAAGATGATTTAGCACATTATGTATTTACTGAGCCTCTAAGAATGTAAGTATGACATTTAGAAAAGTTTTCATTAAAAGTGAGACATTCATTGCTCTTCATTTTTTTTTTTTTTTTACTTTTAGAGTACTGTTGTTTGATAAATTATCTTAACAGTATCAATAGAACTTTAAAAAAAAAAAAAAAAAAAGAAAAATACTTACTATGACATTATTGTTTTAAATGTTTTTTAAAATTCCTTTCAAAAATAATATTGTATGTTTCTCTAAATGATTGAAGGATCCTTTCAGGTTCAATTGCAAAATTTTTAAAGTGATGTATCCTGATGAAGTTTAATAAAAAAAAATTAGAAAGAATTTGAAAGGGAAGAAAAAAGTAAAAATAAACATATCAACTGTGAGAAATATTTGAATGTTATATTAGTTCTATGTATTTTGTAATTTTGACCAAGGTTCAAAATTACAAAATGCATTGTTTTAAACATGCAGTATAAATTTTTGAGAAATATGCTTGTGAAACAGAATATTTAGTTTATGAAGACAGACTTCTGAAAGTAAGCCGAATGAACTATATGGCAATATAGATAAGGGGAATTCTGAAGCTTTACGGGCAGTTGGAGGGAAGAGGGAAGAGGGCAGTTGGAAGAAGAGAGTGTACATAATACCCTCCGAAATGAACCCTGTGATTGCTTGCTAATTAAACATATTTTTAGAGTCTAATAATTTTTTTAAACTTATTGACAATTTTTACAACCTTCATATCGTCCACATAGAAATTTGTTTTCTTTAGATAAATACCAAAATCATGGCCCTGAGGTACCCTAGTGATCTTTTTCATTTCCAAGGGATTTACTGTCTGGTAAACATAGTTGTTGCACTCCTCGGATATCCTAGTGACCCTTCTTTTAACATAGACTTTTCACTCAACCGTGTTTCCCGATCGTCAGGGTTAAAAGTTATAATGGCAAATGATGACAAGCTTTAGAAATAATACAAGTATCTTTAGTTCCATTGTTGACAGTACAATAAAATAAAAACTAACTGAAAGGCTGAATTTTCTGTAATATGAAATCTTTGGAAATGAAAATGGGATTTGTAATATACATTTGGAGTGTGATTTGTAATAGAACTAAAAAATATATTCTTATTGTCTATATTATGTAATTGAATGACTTAACCATGTATTACTCTGCAAATTAAATGAGTGGTAATGTTGTGAAGCTATGTGCCATGTGTACATTGCATACTTTTACTAAATTTCAGAAATACTTTTCAACTTAGTGAACATTCTTGTTTGAACATACCACTTTGTCATTCACAATTTCATGCATGCTACCTCTCAAAATAGTTTATTATGCAGAGAACAACATTGCATTTCTTCCTTCCTTGATATAATTTCAATTTCCCCACAATCAAATCGCTTAGCTTCCATGATGAAGTGTAAATAAAATTGTGGACTTTGCAAGTTGTCATTGACTTATCAGTTCCTAATTCATAACAAGAATGAACTTTCTCAATGACATTACAGCATTGTTGAAAACTATTTATAAACTTTATCTGATTATAACAGTTGCTGATATTGTATTACTTGTTGGCAATTTTCAGAAATCAAGATTCTAAGAGTGTGGGGCTACTCTTTTTTAATAGATGTATGAAATATCCTATTACTCACACAACTGAATTTCAGTTGCTGATGGAAAAAATATTTTCTTTCTCTCATTGTTTTCTAAGGGTATCACTCTACAAATTAATGAAATTTATAATATCATTGCTTAAAACAAACTTTTGGATGTATACTTTACGGAGAATAAATTTTTCATAACATTTTCTTCCAAGGTCAGTTTGTGAGGATCCAAAATGAAATCACGTGTTGTACATCAAATATATCTTAATGTTCATCCTGTTAACTTAAGTACATATATCTAATGTTCATCTTTCTAAGATTAACTGTATTTACTAGCAAACTATCAGTATTATGTGAATTCTTATAGATATATTTACGCTACAAGTTGTGAGCAAATTCTCTTTTTTGCATTTCAGACAGATTAAGTTATCAATCATGTTCTCTTGAATTGTAAATAAAGTACTTAAATTTTAATACACCTTTTCCATCTTATTTCATTTAATGCTTGTGTACTCTGCTATGGCAATATTAGGTTATTGCATTAATATTATGACTATCAAATTTTCACAATTATATAGACAAATTTTGCTGTAGCTTAGTCAAGATTTATGATAAGATAGCTTAGTCAAATAGGTTGTAATTACCACTACGTATTGTACATTCATATAATTTATGCTTGCCAAATGCAATTGCTTTTCATTATTTGACACAAGTATTGGCAAATATTACTACTATTGATTTTATTTTTAAGAAAATAGATGCTTAAATATAAAAGTAAATATCTAAATATTATTGTTCTAAATTTTAGCTAATAAATTCGGTGCTTCATTGTTCGGTTACATCATTCAATTCTGTTTATGCCTAGGAATTTTAAATATTTATGTTATTGTGTTTCTTTAAAAGTGTATATTTTATATGTCATTTTGAACTGTATATACACTCATTGCCATAAAATTTACGAACAAATTAAGACTTATCAGAATTAAACGAAATTTTATGCATGTAAGTATAATGTTGATATTGGTAAGTGATTCAACTGCAATTGCATGAAAGCAAAAGGATCATTTATTGTAGGAAAAATTATAAATGAATGGAGGTTTTAATTCCCTATTGGGCCACCTCTAGCATGATGTCATACGGTCGGACATTGAGGCATACAAGTTCCTTATGATGTCCTGTGACATCATGTTCCATAGTTGCTGTGAATGCGCCTTTAATTTGACCAAACTCATAGGCTGTCCAGCTTGCCATCCTAGATGATCCGAGGTAGCTCGATCAGCGACAAATCTGGGGATTGAGTAGGCCAGGAAAGGGTGGAAATGTAGTGGGGGCAGTCCTGTGAAACCCTTGATATGTGTGGGCGAACTTTGTCATGTTGAAAAATGGCTCTTGGGAGCCTTGCCATGAATGGCAAAACATGTGGTTGAAGAATGTCTCGATCATGCTTCTGAGCTGTCATGGTGCTGTGGATCAATAATAGGGGTAACTGTGTGTTTTATGCAATGGCAACCCATACCATCACACCGGTTGGGGAACAGTGAAGGCAGGATTGAGATGTTAACCATGGGGCCTACACACATGTACATGACTGTCATCACTGCCCAAATTGAATTCTGAACCACATCCCATTCGTTTGCAGTCCAATCCCTTTGAGTGTGACACCACTCCAAATGGAGGCGACGGTGTGTGTGTATCTGGCAGCTCATGTAAGGGCACCATGATATAAATTGTCCTTCAGCCAGGTATCTTGTGATAGTACAGACTGACACAGAGGCCCATAGCGAAGGTATTGCTTGTGAATGGATGGTGGACAATGAGGCAGTTGGCTCTATGCAAATATGTCTTATGATGTGACGATCTTCTTGATTATTGGGTTATCAAGGGCGTCCTGAGCTTGGTCGCTGTATAACAGACCTCTCTCATGTCCCCTGATCCCAACACATCTTCACAATAAAGTCAGAATGGCCTAGGTAGCGAGCTGCTCGCTGAGCTGACCACCATCGGTTTTCCATCATCCCTGGTATTCTTCCTCTCTCAAACTCTGGCAGCTGCTCATATTGCCTCTGATGGTGGCGTAAGGGCATCTGTAGTAAAAAAGTATCCCTCTGCAACTGATTAAATACATGCAAACAAGCTCTGCTTACCTATTTTATAATCGAAGGGGAATGAAGTTCAACACGTTCTGGTGGTGTTACACAATGCACAGTCATGTTACATTTCTAATAATTTACATAATCCCGAAATATATATGAAAACAAGCCAGCTGATTCCAAGCTACTGTAGTATTTCATCCATACCCTACCATGCAACAGCTGAGTGATAGTTCTTCAACTACAAGAACCCACAGACTCCCCATCACAGCCATACAATATCCTAGTCTTTTTCTGGATTGATTCATATCTAAATATTCATATCCATCTTCATGAACTCCTATTGAATTCTATGGCTTTATAATGTTGCCATCTACAACACTTTGCCCACTGTGTGTTAAAAGTGCCTTCTCCAGACCGCTACACACCTCTGCTACTTGAATTCTGATTGGTTCCCTCCTCCTCCCTGTCTCTCCGATGCTGCAGTATTTATACTGTGTCTTACACCATTGCCTTGGCATATCTTGATCTCTTCCTATCATGAATACTTAACAGGTCAATTGAAAAGTCCCCGCCTGACACATAGATGGCGCTACTAGAATTAAATCCATATGTTTTTTAGTTAGCCCTAACCCGTAAAAGATGCGTGTATAAATTTGACAGCTGTTGGAGCATTAGTTTGTGAATTATAGCATTTTGAGTGAAGCAACTTTTGTTATTGTGAAAAAAATGGATAAAAAGGAATTTCGCGTGTTGATAAAATATTGCTTTTTGAAGGGAAAAAATACAGTTGAAGCAAAAACTTGGCTTGATGCCGAGTTTCCGGACACTGCCCCAGGAAAATCAACCATCAAGGATTGGTATGCTAAGTTTAGACGTGGTGAAATGAGCACAGAAGACGGTGGACGCCCAAAAGAGGTTGTTACCGACGAAAACATTAAAAAATCCACAAAATGATTTTGAATGACCGTAAATTGAAATTGAATGAAATAGCAGACACTCTAAAGATATCAACTGAACGTGTACATCATATCATTCACGAATATTTGGGTATGAGAAAGCTCTGTACAAAGTGTGTGAGCTCACTTTTGACCAAAAACAACGACAAGTTGATGATTCGGAGCAGTGTTTGAAGATGATCAAGCGTAATAAACCCGAGTCTATAATCAGTGTATCATCCTTGAAGGGAATTATGTTGAATAAAAAAAACTAATTTTGCCAAAAAAATGTGTTTTACTATGGTAGGCCGGGGACTTTTGAATTGACCTGTTAAATGGAGCAAGAGCGGCTCAAACTAGTTGATGGCACTTCTATTGAAATCTTATTCCCAAATATATGCCTGAGATGTACCTTCGTGCCAAGTTTCATAACAATCCCACTCATACTTCTTGGTGCACAATGAGTGTATATAAACTGTTAAAAACTATGTATGTGAAAAATTCATGTAATCAGTTACAGGAAATTTTTTGCGTGAATATTCTAGCAGCTGTATATAAGAGATCAGTGAAGAGGAATGTGATATATGTT
Source organism: Nephila pilipes (assembly GCA_019974015.1). Classification (NCBI taxonomy): domain Eukaryota; kingdom Metazoa; phylum Arthropoda; class Arachnida; order Araneae; family Nephilidae; genus Nephila; species Nephila pilipes. Next base: position 487,707 of record BMAW01064715.1, on the reverse strand, counting down.
TTGGATCTATTAGGGATAACTTATAGCAGCAGTTCCCAATATGGGGGAATATAACATAAGCAAATAATTTAAATTCATTGATAATATTAATTAATGTTTTTTTTTCACTATTTTTGAAATTTATTAAAATAAATTATTGATGTAATTTTTTTTTTTTTAATTTGCTCTTTTTTGTTACATTTTTTAAAGCACTTTGTGTATTGACTCAATTTCTTTCAGGGTAAAGGGTTCTGATGCATCGTGGGTGAATAATAATGAACCACCAGAGGAGGTACATATATTTCTGGTTTTTTTTTTTTTTTTTAAATTTTTTTAATCAAAATATTCTTGATATATTTAATATTCCAATTGTTTATTTTTCTGTCTGGTATCAATTTTTAAAAAATTCTTTATCTAAATATGGGCTTTTCAATGTAACATCTTAAAATAGTCTTGAGACCCCACTCCCACACTTAAAAACTTTGAATGACGCACCCCTCTCAACCATAGCATATATGAAAAAAATAAGTGTTTAATTTCTAATTTACTTTTACTTAAATTAAAATCAAAAGATCATGATTTTTATTATCCTTGGGTAACAAACTAATTGAATCATAAAGTATAAATAAAATAACTTATAATAATTTTTGAAATAAGTACCAATCTTAGTCAAATAAAGGAGAAAAATATACAATATTATACTTTTCTTTTAATGTACACACTTGGAACAGAACAACTGATTATGCTAGAAAAGTGTTTTCACTCTAATCACAGCATTGTAGAGACTTGTGCACCTGTGTTGCTCAGGATATTATGTTTTAGTTATATCTTGATTCCAAAATATGCTGAAATTGTAATGTGACCCCTCTGTAATAATGTGCTGTGTGGTATTTTTTCAATAAGTAAGTTATTGCGTAGAACCAGTTTTATGATTTTATAACTGGCTGTACAGAAAATGTAGTATATCAAAGATAATTAATGAATTGTGACTAATTTTTTATCAGATTCATGTATCAAAACTAAATTTTCATGTCCCCAAATGGGGTCGCAAAGTGAATTAATCACTGCCCAATAACTAATCCTATTTGAGGCTGCCATCCACTCTTAAAAGTTCTGCTCTAAACAATTTTGTGTAGTCTACAACAATCTGTGTTAAATCTATCAGGGCTCAAAGTGCACATATAGGGATGGTGTGGAAGTTAAGGGTTTGAGGTGCGAGCTCGGATGATGCATCTTTATTACTTCACTGTGGTTCATAATTGCTAAGTGAGGCACCATTAACTCTCATGTTGCTTCCTGTCATGCTTATGAAAAAAACTACTGATCATTGATTTCGGTAGAACTCTATTTGTTAATGTTTTTGTGCCAAATAAAAATAATGCAGTTACTATTATATTTTAGATTTTAAAATGAACTAAGATGATTACAGAATTTAAAGCCAATTTTCTTTTTAAAAAGTGTAAAATATTAAGTTTCTTAGAGAAATTCTTGACTGACACCTATGCAAAGTTGATGAATTTTATTCTCATAAATGTGTGTGTGTGTGAATTGATATTAATTTGATACCATTGGTTAAAATTTGAATAAGTAAATCAAAATGTATCTTTTGTATTCACTTTGCTGTTTTTAGATACATATGAGAGAAGGCTTCTAATGGTAGTTTAAATTTTTTTTTTTTGCAGTTTATTGATTATTCAGATGATGAAAAAGAAAAAGCTGCTAAACAAAAGAAAAAAAACAGGAGACGTCCATGTGAGGATGATGATGTTACTCTTATACCACCTAAGAAAAAAGGTAAACTTCTTAATTATTTTGAGATAGAAAAAAATTTAAAAGTGTAATTTTTTTTTAAATTTATTATTTTGTTCATTTCATCTTAATTTTAAAAGTTATATTTGTAAGACATTCTTAAATCTCTGATTTAAAAAACAATAATTTTGCTCTAAAATAATTTGTATTTTTAACTTATTTTTTTAAATTCTGTTGATTTCTTGTCCTCCCATTTCAAATTTCATCATACTCCCCCCCCCCCTTCTTTGTCCATTATGCTATCTGCTTTTCATAGAATCATTCAATAATATATTCCATGCCCTAAAGAAGAAGTACTTAATTTTAAAAATTTTAACCTTTTCTATCCTTTCCTATAAAAAATAAACAACCATGCATCATATGTTCAGCTTCCCTTATTCTTTTCAGTAAACTAAATTATTTACGAAACTAATTATGAGATTTTTATAACTTTATTGATAATTTTAACTGTAGGGATTATCTTGTTTATCATAAGAATTTGATTGATGCATGTAAAATCCATCAAGACTCTAAATTCTCACAATGTCATGGTGCAGGCATTTGGATAGTAGGATGCTCCAGTGTAATCCTAGTTACTTAACCATGGTTCATTATTATAAAGAGTGTTGCTGATAGCCCATGTTGTACTTCTAAATAAACAACAATCAGTTGTAAGAATTTGAATATCAAATGCACCTAAAATTTTTTACACCTGGTGAAATTTGCATAATATTAATCGTTGAAAAAATATCATTTGGAAGCTCCTATGAGAAAATAATATTGATTATCAAGCATTTATGGTATAGTAGTATAAATTTTAATTCCTTTTTATTCTTGGTCATTCATAACTAACAATTTTGTTTATATGCTTAATGCATATGAATTGCATTGGAATTTTTTTTAGTTTCAGTGTGGCTGTTGACCTTATCTATGTTTGAGCAGATTTGAACTGCCTATCTGTGTATTCACAGACAATACCTTAGATTTCTGAGGTAGAAAAGGATTTCCAATTGTCTCAGTTGTAAGGTCCTTTTGCTTCTATCTGTGACTCATATGAGAGGACTGCCGTATTTCTCCTCCTGAGTTGGAAAGTTTTTTTGTTGATATTCTGACTGATATTTAGAGAAGGCTATTTTTCTAGCCATTACTGCCATGATGTCATTCACAGTCTATTTAAGATGGCTAGTCTACTTTGTTTTTTTAAATGAATACATTTTTTGAATTAAAAAACACTAGTTTAAATAATCAAATTCTTTAATGACAAAGCTAAAAAGGCAGTTTAAAATTGCTCTGCTTTCTTTGTTGATCATGCATGACACAACTTACAAAAGTTAAATCGGGAGAGTCAGACGTCACTACCTTCGGTTCTGACACTGAATTTGCATAATGCAGCACTATCAGTCAGGAAACATATCTGTTGAGCTTAAGTTTCAATGGCTGATCTATTTGTTTGCATATAATATATTTTATGCATGCGTCATAGCCATTATTATATCACTGATTGTGTGTTTCAAGAGGGAAGTGTCTTAGAATGTGAAGCAATTTTGTATGTTGAGGGTATATTTAACCAGTAGTATTAGGCTGGGATGTACTGCCATCTAGTATACAAATTCTGAATCCACACTTTTGCAGAAGGTGTGTTTGTTGCTTGTGATATTTTTGGTATAGGTTTGAACTGCTTACATGTATTTTTGATGACTAAGTCAGAAAAGAATTTTCCTAGGTCAGTTATTGGGTATTTTTTGTTCTATCTGTACTAGTTTAAAAAATTAAAAACTAAACTGATTAATATATATTTTTTCTTAATGACATGACTTTTCGATACTTTTAATAAAACATCATGATTAGGCCACATTTTTATTGGAAAGATTCAAGGGCAGGGGTACATAGAAAAAATTTTTTGAAAGGGAATACAAGAAATGGTAAAACCGACTTCTTTATATCATGGAATCTTGTGAATCCCGCCTATTTACGATCAAGGGGCTATAAGGCAACTTAACTTGTGTTCCTTAATTTGTGGGAAGAGGTCCATAGTGGTTAATTGAATCTCCTAAGAGAATGTTGGCATCATGGAAATATCTTATGTGAAAATATCAATGAAGAGGTACTAATGAGAAAAACTAAAATCAACACAATCAGTGGCTAATATTGAAAATATTATCTAGTACAAGAGGATATACTCTTATATCTCCAAATAACCTCAAATAATATATTTAGTGAATTGGATTTTAAGATTCAGAAGTAATTGCCTAAAGAAGAAAGGATTAGAAGAGAATTCAGCAGGGTTGAAATTAATGGAGATAAATTCAGCAGGAATCTTTCGATAGAGAAGGATTGAAGATGTAAGGATTATGCTATTTTACAACGTTTTTCTGAATTTCACTTGGTGTGTGTGTCATCAAATTTTCGATCGTTAATTTAACCAACTTCCCATCAAGCTAGAGCTTTGAAATTTTGGGAATCGTTCGTACTCGCCTAACAATGCAATATTTAGACGTTTGCGACAAGTTTTAACTAATATTTTAATAATTTTAATAAGTCAAAATATTCTTTCCTCTCGGCGCTTTTAGGATTGAGGAAAAAATTTCTTTCCCCCTCTGGGAGCACCGGGCACTCCCCTCACCGCATGAGGTATCGTAAACCTTTTGTACTCACAAAGGGGAGATACTATCTCCCCTTTACTATCTCCGAGATAGTAAGGGTTGCTGACTTTTTGTCAGTAATCATTCGCAAGAAAGAAAGTTTCCAATATTTGGCATCATGTCTTATCACAATAATTTTTTCTGAATTCTGGTTCACAATAATTTTTTCTGAATTCTGGTTCCATTTTTTTTTTTTAATAGAATGGCTTACAAACTTTCAAATGCATGTTTTGATTTTATGAGTATTATGAATTTTTTAATACTTTCACAAATGTCTCTTTTTAAGTAAATTTTAAAGTTAAAAATAACTAACAGTTTTAACCCCTTAACTGCCGCCGGCGTATGTATACGCCTCACTCAACCGATGCGTTCACTGCCGCCGGCGTATATATACGCCTTTCCGAAGTACGATCCTTTGCATTGCGCTGCTATAAAGAAAACTACTCCCACGACCTTGGAATGCCATAAAATGACCTTGATAAGGTTTGAAACGGATGTTCTTATTTCATAGAAGAGGGGTAGGGTATTGGTAAGAGGGTTTTTCTGAAACGGGAAAGTTATAGCCGTGCAGTTTTGCTTCTGTTTCTGTTTGAGTAGGTCGTGCTTTTTTATTCTTCTTTTGCTTCCGTTTTTGTTTATTGTGCGAAATAGAAGATCTTTTTGTGAAAATGTCTGACAGTGATGAGAGTGATTTAGGGAATTATTTTCCATCATCTTCAAGATCAGAAACGTCAGAATAAGATATTGCGTCAGATGAAGAGGATTCTGATTGCGACTATTCTCTGAAAGACGCCCGACGTTGGGTACTACTGGATACAAAAAATTTACAGAAGAGAAGAAGACAGAAGGGGTATTATATAACAATATTTCGCCACCTGTTGGATATGGCTATTTGGAATGCCTTCATCTTACGGAAATAGAAGCTTCCAAACATTGACAATTACGATTTCCGAATGAATTTGGTGGAACGCATATTAGAAAAAATCCATATTACCACACCACGATCTGCTAAACGACAGAAGTTACAAAACGATTGTCCTTTACGACTTGCAGTTAGACACTTTCCGGACTTAGTACCATCAACGTCATCAAAGAAAAATGCATCGAGAAAATGTATTGTTTGTTCAAAAGCAAAAGTTCGTCGTGAAACTCGCTATCAATGCAATGAATGTGATACTGGTTTATGTGTTCAACCTTGTTTTAGGAAATATCACAGAGCAGATAACTTATAACATCTGTTTGATTACACTGTTATTTTATATTTTAAATTTTGTACATTTTTTTTTTTTCTGATTTTCTTTTTTCTGTGAAAGTAAAAAGGTTTTATGTTGCAAAACGCACCTCTTTTTTTCCTCCAATACACCGCATAACTACGCGCCCCTGTATGAAAAACGGTGGCACTGGGGAGCGCATCTCGTTAGTTTTCCTCGGCAGGTAAGGGGTTAACTAATATTTCAATAATTTTCTCTAATAAACTTTGCCACCATATAAAAACGTTGGTTTTTATATCGAATTATTTGTAGATGCAGTTAAAATCTTACAAGTAAAGATTCAAAGCATAATTAGAAAGGATGAAGATTTTCGAAAACCTGTGCTTTTACCCTCAAGTTATGAAGTGGTACTGAAGTTCATAGACCACTATCATAAAATCAATATCCATTGTGAGTTACAAAGTTTACTGTAGAAAAATTTTTGGATTTTAAATGGGATGAGAATCATAACAAAGTGTTTCACTTGTAAGCAATTCACTTTAGAGAAGCTAGAAGTTGATTGTGGGCCGTTACCCAAGAATTCAGTTCAAGATGCTGTTTTCCAAATCTTTAGAGAGATTGCAGCTGGACTGTTATTCCCTAGAAGAGATAAAAAATCTTGGACACTGCTCTTAACCTTCACCATGTACAGAGCAGTGCATCCAGAACTTATCACCAATTTATCTACTGTAGTATTTGTTTACAGCTTTTCATAGATTTGTTGCAAGATGGGAAGATGTTCAGCTATTTATTTCGACAACAGCACCAACTGCCAACCCTATTGATTGGCAGTTTTACCCAACAATAGCTGCTTGGGGGAAGAACAAGAGATTCATTCTAATAATGAAGGATTCCTTAAAAAGTGCTTTTGGTTGAGCACAGTTACTGTGAAGAAGTGATGATCCACCTATGTGACTGTGAAGCATTAATGAATTCATGATCTCTAACATACTATTTGAAAGATAAGCATGGAAGTATGCCAGATATTGATGCTGTTGACTACCATAATCAAAATAGAAAGATAAAGTATAGACAAAATCTACATAAAAGCTTGCACACCTGATTCAGAAGCAGATATCTAGGATTTCTTATACAAAGAACAAAACATTAAGATAACTGTAAGATCGCTGTAGGAGATATTGTACTAATTGGAGCAAAAAATGGAAATCAATTGGCGGCTGGGACATTTAATTGACGTTATTCTTGGGAAGAATGAATGTTTTTGACTTATAAAATTACAAAAATATCACATTTTGATACACTCAAATCAATATGACATGTATATTTTTTAGAGATTTCTTCTACTTGTGATTTTCCAACTAAATTTTTAAAAAACCGTACTGTCATCAAGTATGGAAATGAAACTATTTTAGCATTTGAACAGGAAAATATCTAGATCTAGGGGGAGAGATTAAAGTTCCCGAGAAATTGGATTTGTAAAAAGTCAACTTGAGATTGTTTATTTTTTTTTATATTTATACCTTTTATTATGAAGGATCCGCTGTGTATTTTGTGTAACATTTTTATTATAACTTAATAATCAGAAGGTTGGAGGATATTAGGTTTAAAAGATTGCCATGATTATAATAAATAAATTTAGTTAACTCAAGATATATTTACATTGCTAAGGTATATTTTACATAATATTTTATTGTTTACTTTTATTTTAGTATCCTAACAGAATATTATTGCCTAATTTTATAATTGATTTTTATTGCAGAATCATCTGTTTTTATTCTTTTTTTTGTTGTTAACATTGAACATTATTTCAGTATTTCTAAAAGTTTTGCTTGTGTAGATAAAAATTCATTAGACATTTGAAACAGTTCCCCCCCCTTTTTTGATAGTTATTGCTTCAGTGAGACCTGGAGCTCAGTAGTATGCTTACTTTATGCCAATTAGCTTACATTTTGAGTAATTTAACTTTTTTGAGAATTTAACATTTATTATTTTTTTCAGCTTTCAGTAAAATTTTGGATTACTCAAAACTGTTTTAATTTTTTATTTGTGTATAAAATAATATACAAATGTTAGTTGTCTCCCGATTATGTTCAGTTTTGTTATGTGTCATTTATGAAATTAATCTATTTTTTTAATTATTAAAAAAAAAAGCACTTCTTTTGAATAAAATTATTTATTAAAAACTAGTCCTTAGAGTGATCCTTCTAATATTCAAGTGAGTATTCTATTAACATAATAGTTTTGAAAGATTTTGAATTAATTTAAGAAAATTCATAACAAATATCTACAATGTGTATCAATATTTTTAGTAGATTCTTCGTTTGTTTGTTCACTAAACTAAACCCATAGGATAACGGGGTTTTTTCTAATTGAAGTAACAAAAATATTTAGTTATGTCTTTATAATTTTTTTTTGGTTTTGTTTTTGTTAAAACCTATTTTGAATGAATTAAACTTTTTTCAATTATTAACTGTTTGCTTTTCTCATATAAATTGACATTTGTTCATTTTCAATATCAATATTGTTTAATCAGATGTTTCATTTTATTTAAGATGTTTCATTTTATTTACAGATATAAAACAAAATTTAAAAGGAAGTTCGCACTGGCATAATGATTCAACAAACAATGATGAGAAACCACTAATCCAGACATTCAACACTAGAAAAAACATGTCATCTAGTTATCAGCCAGATTCATCTAGAATAATGAAGTCTCCATATATTCCAAAAGCCTTTTCCCAAAGTTTCACACCTGCATTTGAAAACTGTCAAAGTTATAGATCAGCTCCTCCCAGCCCTGCACCTTCTTCTCGTTGGTCATTTTCCCAACCAAGCCCTGCATCATCTCAATTTGCACCTTCTTTATCATGTCAGTCCTCATCTCAATTTGCTTTGCCTTCACCATCTCCTCAATTTGCATTGCCCCCACCACATCCATCCACATCTCCTCAATTTGCATTAGCACCACCACTTCCTCCTCCCAGTCCTGTACCTTCTCATTGGTCATTTTCTCAACCAAGTCTTGAATCATCTCCCCAATTTGCGCCTTCTTTATCATATCAGCCCTCATCTCAATTTGCCTTGCCTTCACCACATCCTTCCCCATCTCCTCAATTTTCATTGCCTCCACCACGTCCTTCCTCATCTCATCAATTTGCATTGTCTTCACCAAGGCCTTCACCATCCCCTCAGTTTGCATTTCCATCTTTTGGAGTTCCAGTAACAAATGTTAGACCACCATCAACAACAGGCCTTATTGATAATTCACAGAATGTTGAATCATTGCAACAGCAATATCTTTTTCAATCTTCAACTACACAAAAACTTTTATCTCAGCCTCCAACTAATCATAACATAAGGCCTTCTGTGCATGGTTATAATCAAGCAGATGTATTTAGTCAATGTCCTTCTATAAGGCCTGTGTCACCTACCATGCACCCAAACATAATGGTGCCAGATCAATTTTCTCCTTCAATCTCAAGTGTCAGGCAAGAGAATTCTAACATACATTTTAACCAACTTTCTAATATGTTCTCTACTAGTGCAATAAACTCTTCACATAGTCTTCCTCCAACTAGTGTGAGAAATCCTCCACCAATGTTTCGCTTTTCGGCATCAACTGTTCCACAAAATATGATGCCTGGATCTATTGCACCATCAACTGTGCATAGCAGAATGCATCCACCTCTACCACGTTACCCTCTGTAAGGATAATAAATTAAAATATTTGCTTTTATAGTAAATAATATTTGCATAATGCAAATATATATATATATGTACATTTTTTTGTATATAGAATTGATATTTTTAAGTGATAGTTTAATAAACTTTTTACATTTTTGATCATTGTTTCAATTAATAATTTTCATTTGGTTCTTGATGATTAATTTTTTTTTCGTAATTAAACTATTTAAGAAATTTGTCTCTTTCCTTGAACTGAACTGAAAGAAGTATGAAAATATCTCTTTCCTCTTGTGAAATAGCTTCCAGTATGTTGATATAACTTTCATTAAATAACTATGCTACTTGACAATTACTGAAGAACAAACACAATTTTTAGAATATTTAATAGTAGACATTAATATTAATACTAACTAAAACTTTGACCCTCCGGAAATGAAACTTAATATATGATTGATGTCATTGAAAAAAAGTATGAACTCCTCTTATTCTAATGGTAATTTAGTATCTGTTATTGATTCTTTCCACTATACTGTCAGAGAGATATTGTCCCAATTAACTTTTAAGGGGATTTTGAGCTTGTGTGCTATATAGGGAGGGTGATTCCTTTGTAAGACATATCCACCAAGAGCATCCCAAGCATTCACCTGACAAAAATTCCATTGAACATGCCCAGTGATTACTTTGGCCATTCCATGCATTAAATATCTTCATTTTCTGGCATCTCTGAAAGTTCCATTGTCCTTTATGTGGGTGTGTAACTGTTAATTTAGTACTGTAACCATATTGGATATTAAATGTTATTATTAAGCACTATAAATTTGACAAAAGTTGTAATTTAATTAATCGATGGTTTGTTAGTAAGTTATATTTAGTTAGAATCGCTGTTAGGTTGAACTGTATTTTAAGTGAATGTACTATATACTTGATGATATTGTTTGTTTATATGCATATTATACTCAAACTTGTATTGTTTTAAATGTAATATGCATTGTCATTTGTGAACAGAAAGTTTAGACTCACTGCACCCCCAAAAAGATGAAAATAGTCCAAGTGAGAATTGTGACTGAATACTTCAATATCTATGTCAAAGAGGTGTAGCAGTGTTCTGCCATTATGCATAATACTACCCACATCATCATTCCTCTGTCATGCCGATTGAGACACAGAAGTATATTGTTAATCGCAATTATACCTATTGTACATGTAAGAAATTTAACAACAACTTGATAGATGTTGGATCTCAGCACTTGGGATTTCACCATTTCTTTTTTTATAATAAATTATCATTAATATGAATCGTGCTGTTGTGTTCAACATAAATTTGCATGGTGTTGGCCTGGAATTTAACTCAAGTTTGTTAATTTGTTTAAAAAATCAACAATTATGTTATAAACAAACTGTGACTATTTAAAAATTGGAACTTTTTAAACTGCCAAATGAAACGAGTTTAATGAGGGGCAATGTCTCAGAAAACTTGAAAAAGAGGCAGCAGATGTTTGAAAACTGATTGCAACAGGAAAAAAAAAATCTGAAACATCATACAACTAAGATCGCTATTTTGCATAGTCTACTAATTGATGAAGGCCTATCAGTATCCAACACTTTCTAATTCGAAAATAATTCCAGCAAAGGAAGCTGTACTGACGTTTTGAATAAGTTTAAGGACTGTTGCATTTGCTCTGAGTCCAGTATTCAAAAGATTCAATTTTTTTTCCTGTTCCCACGAAGACAGAACGTTGATGCATATTTCACGCAACTCTTCATACGCGAAAGAATGAGTGAAATCTACTGTTGTAAAAGTATATGTATTCATAATTATTTTGAAATTGTAAACCTGACACTGGTGCAAGGCCAAAGTATTGTCTTTATCTTTTTTATAATAGTATGAAATGTGAATATTTTGTGAGACATTATGTTAATACTAGCTATAGTTATCACTAATTGAAATCTGAGAGTAAAGTAAGTTTATTATGTTCAATTGATTAGTATAAAAATGGTAAATTGAACTTTTGTTATACATGTAGATTCTAAACCAACCTCAACTTAAGCACATGTATAATGATAAAATCAATTAAGAGAATAGATCCAAGTAGAACCAACAAAAATGATTTGATTTAATATGAAGTTTTATAAAATTAGGTCAATTTCCAGATCTTTCCTATCATATATTACTTAAAGAAAATGTAACCCCTATTATTGACTCCCATTTAAAGGGTACCTCAAACAATTCTAAAAGATATTATTTGATTTAGAATGTAAAGGCATTATATCACAAGTAAATGCACTAATTGGTTGACTAAATATTTTGGTTATAGTTGGAAAAATCAAATGGTTAACTATGGATGTAGTATATTGTTTGCTTGGGGTTCGGAGATGTAGTGAAATTTATTCACAACATAAAAACTTTATTGTAAGAGTTAAAGGCTTGTAGGTCCTGGGAGGCCTATTGCTACTGCTCCCTTGCTACCAAAACCTTCAACTGCCTTGTGCGCCATGTAGCTAGGAGGGGGGGGTGCCGTCCTCGTCACTTGACCGAGGTTCAAGATTATGAGGTCTGTCGCCATTAACCCTCATGTTGCTTCTTGTGCGACTTTAATAAAAACTAAACTTTGTTGTGAAGACTCCTGAAAAATTGAAGATATAGTGAAATTTATTCACAACATAAAAAGTTTATTGTAAGAGGAAAAGGCTTGAAGGTCCAGGGAGACGGTGTGTGGGGATGGGAACACTACATTTCCCCACAAGCACCATTTGTTTACAAATTTAACTCAGCAGCTGGAATTCTTAAAATTAACACTCAAAATGTTCACACAAAGCAAAATTAGTTAATAATCATAAACATTGAATGCACAATAATAATTGTAATAAAAAGAAGCAATACTTAAATGTGAACATTATTACACATTACAAATTATCAAAAATCACATATTATAAAACTTTGATTAATATACATTTTATGATTTCATAATGATTCAGATTAATAAAGTATTCTAAACACAAAAGGATAGTAGGAACACATGAAACTGCATATATATATGTATATAAATCCAAGGAAATATCCATATGTCAACTTGAAAGGTGACACTCAGTTTGTGTAGTTTAGGGCTTCTCTGCATGCGAAAAGCAAGTATATACTTGTCCCAAAAACTTGGATCCGTCCCAAGAACTTGGTGCAATGAATTTTTTAATATTTTTTTTGTACCTCTCCATGAGTCCATTCGGCACTGCATATCCAGGAAATGAAAATCGTGGGGTACAGCCTAAATGCTTCATGGACTCTTAGGTTAATTTTGAAGTGAAATTGGCCCCCATACCTAGCAACGACATTTGGGATTTCTGTCCGTTATAGCTCCATTAGTGCGTCGCTTGTGGATGTAGTTTTGACAAACAACGATTGAAGCAGAATCGCTTCCGGCCATCTGGAATGCTGGTCTACCTTGACTATTTGTGTTTTCTGGCCAACGGTGATCCAATCTTGCCAATTATATTAACATTCACTTCGAAATGTAAATCTAGCCTACCTTGACTATTTGTGTTTTCTGGCCAACGGTGATCCAACCTTGCCAATTGTATTAACATTCACTTCGAAATGTAAATCTAGCCTAAGAACAGAGTTTATAGGTATTTTGTCAGTGGCTTTTCCTGGCTTCTTAGCTGACAATTATTGCAAGATTTGCAGTATTTTAAAATGACCTTTAAACCAGGCCACCTGAAATTAAAGCAAATCCTTTCATTGGTCTTTTTAAATCCCATATGAGTCCCAAAAACAGATTCGTGAGTAAAATTTGATAACTAATGTCTCCTAATTTTGGGCCAAACGATTGAGATACCTTTTCCATAATCACTTAATCATCGTGAAATAATCGTCAGGCAGATAAAAATTCCCTTTCTTCGAAGTAAATTGTTTCCATATTTCTTTCAAGGTCTCGCATTTTTGTTGCTGTTCTCTCAGTAAAGCTTTTTCACTCACTCGATTTTGCTAATCATTTTCCTCCAGCTTGAGAAATAACATAACTGAAAATAAACATTTTTCATTTTTTAGTATTTGCTTGCTTTCTTCCACACCCACACTTCCTTTCGTAATGAAATCAAATTTCTGTCCGCCACAGCAATATCCATTAATCTCCGATGATGATTCATCACTTTTTGCTTCGTCTTCAGGTTCTTGTAATTTTTTGTATATCTTTGACGGAATGATCGCTGCTAACATTTGAATAGGTTTGGAAAAGGCTTCGTTTTTCTCGTTTTTTTTATTTTTATCCATGATTGAACGCTGGAAAGAGAGGCCTATATTTTCTCCGAATGCGCTTTTTAAAATTATTTTTCCTTCCTCATTCTTTTCATCCGGAATGAGATCTGTGTTTACCACAGTTTTTGATCCGGAGCCAGTTAAAGCTGTTACACATTTTCCGTCGACAACAATTTCAGCATATTGGAGACCACTCATAGCTAATTTTAATTCGCTTGATTTTGCTTTTCTTCTGTTTTTTAATAAGAACTCAGTTCGAATTTCAGCCGTTACTTTATCATCTTGTTTATCGATCTAACAATTCATTCTCATTGTCTTGTTTCTTTTTGGACAGTTTTTCGCTAAGTGTTGGAACCCTCACGTATAACATTCTTTCGTTTTTTTTTATACATATCTTCCTTTTTCGTAGTTCTGGTATTTTCTCTAGAATGAGGTGGAATATATATATATATATCTCCGTATGGTAAATTCTTCCGTTCTTTCCACGGCGGTCGTTTATTTTATGCTGAATACTCTTTTTGGAAATTTTCTCTTGGTCTTTTGTTGACACTCACTCTGACATTTTCATACTCGTCTAATTCTGAGACGTTTGATCCATTCGTCAATAAAATGATCATACATTTCTGGCGGAGTTCTCTTTTTGATTTGGTCAGTTATCATCAAGCCGTACAAATCTTCGAACGTGTTTATTTGCAAGCCACGAATCTATTCATGGAAATAGTTTGTTCGTATTCGAAATCACCCTAAGTGATGTCTTGTTTTTTCCTGATGCTTCATAAATAGTTGTATAATTTCTCTGATATTAAGCATCTGTATGGTGACCGGATGTGAAAGCATAGTCCCACTATAGCTCAGATATGTCGTGAGAGGCGACTAAAATGGGTATCCAGTGTCGGGGTATAGCCGGGCTCCTTGTCCCTGGGGAATAATATCAGGGACTTGCCTTCTTTTGGTAGGTTGGGTATGACTCCAAGGCATCCTGATGAATCATCCCATTGGGTTTACTATCTTTGGTAAACACAAGTGACGCGCCCCCGGGATACCCAAGCGATCATTTTACAACGTTTTTCTGAATTTCACTTGGTGTGGGTGGGTGGCATCAAATTTTTGATCGTTAATTTAACCAACTTCCCATCAAGCTAGAGCTTTGAAATTTTGGGAATCGTTCTTACTCGCCTAACAATGCAATATTATTTGTGACAAGTTTTAACTAATATTTCAATAATTTTCCCCCTCAGGGGGCTCATCTACCTGAGATGAGTACGGGCTTCACAACCCCGAGGTACCTCAGTGATCTTTGTTATCCTCTTCTTCTCCCTCCTCTTTTTTTCCTGTCGTGTTTTGCTTTGGGGGGTTTTCCGCTTGATATCTTATAATATCAGGCGGAAAACAGTTAAAACTAACTTAGTTTTTTTTGTTCTTATTAATGTTTGTGTTAACACTTGTGTTGAAAAAAAAAATTAAAAATAAAAAAAAATGAATAAAAATATTTAAAATTAAAAAAAAAAATTGTGTTGTCTCTACTAAAACACTAAAAGGCCGACGGCGTATCAATGCCGATTTCCTGCATGCCTAGCTCTGGCAATACGGGGCCCCAGTACCCCTCATGCGGAGGTACCTAGTGGGAGACCGCATGGGCGTGATTGGAAAAGGCCCTGGTTAGGGAAGGGTGTGCGAGGAGAGGAGTTGCGTGCGCCGTCGGTTACAGTTTTGGAATGTCATCCTCAAAATGTTCCCAGAGGGAGAGCCTTGGTTGCGTGAGTCTGGATGGTGTGACCTCCCTTCCATTGCGAGAAATCCTCCTCGGCTTCGGCCTTGGACCTGTGCCTCTGCCTGGGCACGTAATGGGGCAGGTCACATTGTCCGGCTAGAACGAATCTCTCCGTCGGTTACTCATTTCCGCGTTAGGAAAGGATGGGGAGATGGGGTCTGGCGGAGGCCCCATCGAACTAGAAGTCTTTCCGTCAAAAAAAATTTTTTTTTTAAGGCAATATGGATACAACTAAAGGAAAATCGTTTTTGGCTCCCAAAGCTATAAAAATTCTTTAAATTTGAACTATGGGCTGATCGTGTGGAACGTTATGAGGATAATGGGACTGCAGAAAACTTGGACATATCTACCGAAATGAACTTCCGTTTCTTTATAATAAAAAGAGATACTGAAACTTTTGCTACCATATCTCCCTTTCTGATCCAAAAGGGAATTCAGGGTATGGTAGGAACTGTTAAAGATATCAAAAAATTGCGTTCTGGGGACATTTTAGTAGAAGTGAATAATTCTAAACAAGCACAACTTGTTATGAAGATGAAGTCCTTGGGACCTTATCCAGTGACAACTTCACCACATAAAAATCTTAATTACTCTCGTGGCGTGATATCCTCAAGGGAATTGGAAAACGTGTCGGAAGAAGAGATCATGAAGAATTTGCAGGACCAGCTGGTTTGTGGTGTCCGGAGGATTACGATTAGGAGAAATGGTAAGGTGCTTAACACCCAGCACCTCATCTTGACCTTTTCGACTCCTACCCTGCCACAAACAATTCAGGCCGCATATCTCCGACTCCCCATCCGACCATATATTCCAAACCCTTTGAGATGTTTCAATTGCCAACGATATGGCCATTCCAAGAACGCGTGTAGGGGACAATTGACGTGCGCTCGCTGCACGGCAACAGGACACGATAATGCTTCCTGTACCTCTGCAGAGAAGTGCGTCAATTGTACGGGAAAACACCCTGCATACTCACGTTCTTGCCCGAAATGGGCCGAAGAAAAAGAAATAACAACGGTGAAGACATTGCAGAATTTGTCGTATCCCGAGGCTCGCCGTGTAGTCGCTTCCCGTACCCCTGTACTGGGAAAAAGCTACGCAACGGCAACACAGACAACTAAAATATCTAAATCTACTCAATTTCCTGAACCTGTTCCTACCTCTAAGAAATCGCAACCAAAAAATAAGACTCCATTACCTAACACTAAGGCTCTGCAAACAAATAAAAAATTAATTATTCAAAAAACCCCTTCCTCTGCAAGAGTTAATCAGACTAGGCTATTGGCCAGGTCAAAGGCTTTGCAGAGGCAAAAATTAAAACTATCCGCGAAGAACAGTGTTCCTCGCAAAAAAACTAGGGTCATTGACGGGGATGTGGTGGTATTACACCCATCGCCCGAAGATTATGACTCCATGGGGGTCCTGGAAACGGGACCTTCCACTTCCAGTGCGCCCAATTAATGGCTTTTGTATCCTGGAACTGCCGTGGTTTACGTTCAAATAGACTAGAGGATCTCAAATCCATTATATCTACGCACCAACCTGTCTGTGTTGCTCTTCAGGAAACTTTTCTGAAGAGTAATATGACAACCCGTGTGCGTGGATATCATTGTGTACGACGGGATGTTGATGTCGCATCACCTTCTTCTGGAGGTGTTTGCATTTTGGCATCACAGAACTGTCCTCATAACGTCGTTACACTGACCACATCGTTGCAGGCTGTGGCTGTGCGAATTCATACTAGCACATTAATCACAGTCTGCTGCATTTATCTGCCACCTAACGATGTTGTGTCACAATTGGATTTAGACCGACTAGTCGATCAGTTACCAGCTCCCTTCCTTCTGCTTGGTGACTTTAACGGACACAGCCCTCAGTGGGGGTATGATGGTACAAATTCTCGTGGTCGGCAGATCGAGCGATTGATCTCTGTTCACAGTCTCTGTCTGCTGAACACCGACGAGAAGACGTATTTCCATGCTCCCACTAGGACTTTTCATTCCCTTGATCTAGCCATTTGTTCACCGACACTGCTACCGTTGCTGAATTTAGAGGTTCTAAATGATCTCTATAATAGTGATCATTTCCCTCTCCTGATCTCCCAGGTTCATGGTAGTGGGGTGCGATTACGTCCCCCCACTTACCGCTTCAACCGGGCAGATTGGGATTTATTCACACGGTTAGCGGTTATTATCGGTACAATGGTTCAAGATCGAGATGTTAATGACTCTGTCCACAATGTCACTTTCTCTATCGTGAACGCTGCTAATGCAGCGATACCGAAGAGTGGAACATCACAGAGGAAGATGAGTAAACCATGGTGGAATAAGGAATGTCAATCCTCCTACAGGGAACAAAAGAAATTGTGGGGTATCTTCAGACGATATCCCACAACTGAAAATCTCATAGCCTTTAAAAGGGCAAGGGCGATTGCTCGCAGAGTAAGGCGACATAGTCAGAGGGAATCATGGATCAGGTATGTCTCTTCCATCACATCGTCTACCACAAGTCAACAGTTATGGAGAAAGGTAAAAGCTGCAAACTCCCTGTATCGGGAATTTTCCATCCCGATACTGGAAACTGCAAATGCTGTGCATTCTTCACCTGTCGAAGTGGCCAATGTCATTGGCCACTCTTTTGCTAGTGTGTCAAGCTCCGATTCTTACAGCGCTAC
>BMAW01064715.1:393168-469699 GCA_019974015.1 Nephila pilipes | reverse complement strand
CCTGCAGTGTCTACACTGCCGAAGCAGTCGCCATCTACTGTGCCCTGGAATTAGTCGAGAAATCCAGTTCTCGAAAGTTCGTTATATATACGGACAGCAGGAGCGTCCTGGAAACATTAGTACATCTGGACGATAGAAGTAATCCTATCGTGGTTGAAATTGCTAATATTATTTGTCAGCTTTATAGCAGGGGTTATGACATAAAATTCTGCTGGATACCTAGTCATGTAGGTATTTTAGGAAATGAACAAGCGGACTCGGCTGCACGTTCGGCAACGAATCCTCTGCAGCTCGCAGTCCCATTTGAGGACATTCGACGTCACATTTTAATTCTCATTCATCAGACATGGCAGGAATCGTGGAGTCTTCATATAAATAATAAATTACACTCGGTGAAGCCGATCATTGGAGAATGGCCTGTATTTCCGATACGAAGAGCCGATGTCAGATTGACTCGCCTTCGCATTGGACATACTCGTTTTACACACAAACATCTTTTGTTTGGAGAAGATGCTCCCGAGTGTCCTTCCTGCCATGTCCCTTACTCAATTCATCACATTTTAATTGACTGTCCGGTGTTGGATCATCATCGCCGGATTTTTTTTCATTCATCTGTTTTAAAACTGTCTGACTTGGTGGGGGAAACCCCCCACCATAATTTATTTGCCTTTTTACGTCATATTGGCCTTTTACACCACATTTGATTTTTAACTTTTTATCTTTTGTGTGTTATTTGTGTTTGTGTTACGTTTTTAATTCTGTTACTTTTGAATAGTTTTTAACAAATGTTTGGCGCAGCATAGCCTAATTTGGCTCTTGCGCCATTAAAACTTACTATCACTCACTCACTCACTCACTCTTCGAAACTTACTTGCTTTTTTTTTTAATTAAAACTTAGCTTTTTATTCCAGATTTAAGATTCTATGTTTATGAATTCTTTCATAATTTTTATCAACTATTCTGAATGTGGTTTTGAAATTATTAACAATTTTTTAAACAATTATTTGGCACTTCTTAGTCAGATTTTGCTGTTGTGCCGAAACCTCAACACCCACTCTTTCATTCAGCTCAGGAGCAATCGAAGTACTATATTGCGTGTGTATTTTTATTACATTAACAGGTCAATTGAAAAGTCCCCGGCCTACCAAAATAAAACACATTTTTTTGGCAAAATTAGTTTTTTTTATTCAACATAATTCCCTTCAAGGATGATACACTGATTATAGCGACCCTCCAACTTTTCGATACCATTTTTGTAGTACGATTTCTCCTTTGCTTCAAAATAGGCCTCAGTTTCGGCGATCATCTCTTCATTCGACGAAAATTTCTTCCCAGCGAGGATTCTTTTGAGATCTGAGAACAGGAAATTGTCACTGGGGGCCAGATCTGGAGAATACGGTGGATGAGGAAGCAATTCGAAGCCCAATTCGTGGATTTTTGCCATCGTTTTCACTGACTTGTGACACGGTGCATTGTCTTGGTGAAGCAGCACTTTCTTTTTCTTCAAATGCGGCCGTTTTTCGGCGATTTCGTCCTTCAAACGGTCCAATAACGCTATGTGATAGTCGCTGTTGATGGTCCTTCCTTTTTCAAGGTAGTCAATGAAAATTATTCCGGGCGCATCCCAAAATACAGACGCCATAACCTTGCCAGCCGACTGTTCCTTTTCCCCACGCTTTGGAGCGGGTTCATCGTGTGCAGTCCACTCGGATGACTGTCGATTGGACTTCGGAGTGAAATGATGGAGCCATGTTTCATCCATTGTCACATATCGACGCAAAAACTCGGGTTTATTACGCTTGATCATTTTCAAACACTGCTCCGAATCATTAACTCGTCGTTGTTTTTGGTCAAAAGTGAGCTCGCGCGGCACCCACTTTGCACAGAGCTTTCTCATACCCAAATATTCGTGAATGATATGATGTACACTTTCAGTTGATATCTTTAGAGTGTCTGCTATTTCATCCAATTTCAATTTACGGTCATTCAAAATCATTTTGTGGATTTTTTAATGTTTTCGTCGGTAACAACCTCTTTTGGGCGTCCACCGTCTTCGGTGCTCATTTCACCACGTCTAAACTTAGCATACCAATCCTTGATGGTTGATTTTCCTGGGGCAGTGTCCGGAAACTCGGTATGAAGCCAAGTTTTTGCTTCAACTATATTTTTTCCCTTTAAAAAGCAATATTTTATCAACACGCGAAATTCCTTTTTATCCATTTTTTTCACAATAACAAAAGTTGCTTCACTCAAAATGCTATAATTCACAAACTAATGATCCGACAGCTGTCAAATTTATACACGCATCTTTTGAGGGTTAGGGCTAACTAAAAAAACATATGGATTTAATTCTAGTAGCGCCATCTATGTGTCAAGCCGGGAACTTTTCAACTGACCTGTTATTTAAATTACAATTTCTGATTGAAAAAATATACTTTTTATTATTCTAACATGGATTGTACAACGGCTTAAAAGGAAATCAAACAAAAAATGTAAAGAAAAATTTTTCAAATGAATGTTGGGTAGATGACGACCTTTTAGTCATAAGTAAATATGGCAATCTAAGTATTTTGTAGAGAATTTGCTCCAGTTTTCAGAAACTACAATTTGAAAAGGAATTAATCGCAATCATATATTTTGAAATTTAGCGCATATTAATGAATATGTCATGTAAACAAAATAGGAATTAAAAATAAATCTATCATCTCAAGAATGTTTTTCGGAGGGAAAAAAATAACACGAACAGATTCTCTTATAAAAATTAATTATGTTGTGGCATATCTTATGGTGAGTTTAATAAGTAAAATATATGAAAATCATAGTAGAGAGAGAAAGAAAGAGAGATATATATATATTATTTGTCATGATTAAAAAGGTCTCTCTCCTTAAAATTTGTCTTAAAAATTATGAAATAAAATTTGTGTCACCAGACTGTAGCCAAACGAATTGAAGAAACAGGAAAATCTATCGTGAAAAGTTTGAAGCGTAAAGCGGCTAATTTAAATTATATTCTATGTCGTTGAACGAAAGTACGGAATACTAATTATGCACTTTCATTGGTAATAATCAATAGAGATATATACAGGGGGATTATAATTAAAGTTAAAGTTTCAAAACACTATAAAAAAAAAGAACGACTGATCAGAATGATGTCAAATTTGAACGGAATATTATTGAAGAAGGGGGAAATGTATGGCATAAGAAAAAAATAGTTCCAAATTTTAGCAAAAGATGGAGCTGAAAACATCAGAATATGTAAATAAAAATACCTTTCATGCGCACGACTCATTTCAGTTGTTATAAAAGCGCCGGGTACACAGCTTTTCCTCTTTTTGCGTCTGAGAAATTCCCCATGACTGTCTCACTGAAGGACCGCGCTCTAGTTGTAAAGCTTTTTTACAAGAACAATGACTGTGCACCAGTAGCTCTGCAGAAGTTACGGACACTCAAGAGTATTAAAAAGGCGTTGGACCGATGACTGCCAATGGTCTGAAGAAAATGATTGAGAAATTTGAAAAGACAGGTTCTTTTGATGTGCAATCTGGTAGAGGGAGGGAAAAATTGATTCGAAGGTCGTTGAAGAAGTGGCAACAGCAATGCAGGAGGAACCGAACGAGGGTGTGCAACCGTGCAGTGCGCGGAGAATTGCTCGAACACTGGACAGGCCTGTGAGCACGGTGCATAAAATTCCACGAAACATCCTTCATTGCTATCCTTACAAAATTAGCCATGTGCAGGAGTTGTTTCCTTTTGACCTGCGAGCAAGAGAGACTTTTGCCTTAGAATTTCTTGCTCGCATGGAAGTGGACAATGAATGGTCGTGGAAAATTATGTGGACAGACGAAGCCCATTTTCATCTGACAAGATATGTCAATTTACAGAATTGCCGAATATGGGCAACAAACAACCCACTCGCAACTCAACCAGTACCACTTCATCCTGCAAAGGTCACTGTGTGGTGCGCGTTTACGGCATCATTTATCATTGAGCCATATTTTTTCGAGGAGACGGGTGCTTTCGGTCCTGTTACCGTTACCGTCACAGGTCAGCGCTATGAAGGTGTTTTGCGTAATCACGTCATTCCAGATCTTCAACAGCGTGGATGTCTGGATGGGATCATTTTTATGCAAGATGTTGACTTCCGCACATTGCAAATCCAATGAAGCAGCTGCTGAAATCGTATTTCGGAAATGCTAGAATTATCAGCCGTCATTTCTCTATAGCCTGGCTCTTCCGATCACCTGATCTTAGTCCGTGTGACTTCTGGCTGTGGGGCTATCTGAAAGATGATGTATTCAGTACTCCGATTGCACACTTAGCTGAAATGAAGGCACGCATTGCGCAACACATTCTGAACGTGACCCCGGAGACACTTCAATCAGTTGCGGAACATGCTGTTTCTTGATTTCATCTTGTTGCGCACAACGGTGGACAGCATATTGAACATGTTTTGCTCCGGTCTCTCGAAATTTAAAAACCAATTTGATGGATGTTTTTTATGCTGTTTTTAGCCTCAGGACAATAAAAAACCGATTTTTCCCTTCCGATGTAATATGACCTTGCCGTGGTGATGGGCTTACGTGACCAACAATATCACACCTGTGCAGTCATGCACACTGAACAGTGCAGTTGGTTTAACGTGTAACTTACGCCTTAGTCGTTGTTTTACGATTCATTTGTAATCGAACCCTTTTAAATTATGATGCTTATAGTGCCGTCTGTTGCTAAAATTCGGAATTATTTTTTTTTCCTTATGCCATACGTTTCCCCCCTTCAATAATATTCCGTTCAAATTTGACGTCATTCTGATCAGTCGTTCTTTTTTTTACAGCGTTTTGAAACTTTAACTTTAATTATAATCACCCTGTATATAGAATTTTTCAGTCGCAGATATATTGTATACAGTGTGTCCCATGAAGATTAAAATATATTTTAATTTTTTTTTACTGATGATATATATTGTAAGAGTAATCAAAATAAGATTGATTTAAGATTAAGTCGATGGAACTATCTTACAATTATTTTCAAAGAATTACAAGAAATAAAAAAAAAATGCAATATTTCTGACATTTCATAAATAAGATACCATATGAAAAAGCTAAACTAATGTACAATTCTCTTGATAACCTCTGAAGAGATTTCAATAATTTTTAAAAATAATTTTTTGGCAATAGTTAAAAAAATTAATTTGATAGCTCAGAAAAAAAAATAAAACTAAATATTATGAAATTTAATAACGATAAAGAAAATAAGAAGATTATAGTATATTTTTCTTTAGTACTACTACTTTAATACTTCTTACTACTTGTCAGAACATGATTGACTGTTATGGCATTTTGAATTACAAAGTAGGATCAGCTGATTTGTTACAAACACATATTCGTAGTACACTTCTTTGAACTGTTGCATTTTTTGAGTCCTTGTCTCCTAACCAAAGGAAGTTTTTTTTACTACTTCATGTACACTTATTTCTTCTATACCAACTTCTTCGATGTTTAAAAAGTTTTCTTCGCAAAAGGTAAATTGGTTTCTTGTGTTGAACGATTTCAGTTTACTAAACTTAGAGCCAAGATCATAAAAATCTCCATCTTTAATATATGTAAAAAGGCTGTTACTGATTTCGATCTATCAATAGCAGATGCTTTTATTTTAACATTTTGATCGAGAGTAGGTTTTGGAAAGTTTTTAATAGACCCAATCTTCACCTTATGTACTTGTTTCTCAAGACCTTCCTTAGCCGTCTCTCAAAACACTTTCACATTTTAAATTTTGTTGATAATCGCACCCGTTATGTCAGAGTGTATTATTATCTTGCGATTCTAAATTAACTGTTTATTAGAGATTAATGCCTTCATCATTATCTATGCATTCATTATTAATATTTATAATTTTTCTAAGTTCTCTTCAATGGCCATGTTATTAATCAAGTTGCATAGCAAAATTGAGTTAGCAAGTCTCAACTTCGTAGGCCAACCAAACATAGTCCCCCGGGTTACCCTAACCATCTTTCATCTTTCTTTATTTTCTACCCTCCTTTTTGTCAACCAATTTTTGTCTTTTTTTTCAATTTCTTTACATCTAGACCATAGCCACATCTGGCTCTTGCGTCAATAAATTTTACATTCACTCACTCAACCAAACACAGTTTCGTGAGGTGAACATTTGATTCCCTCGTGTTATACTTTGTTCTTCATTGCTTGAACAAATTTTAATCCTTCCGACACTTTTCTGTTTTATTTATTTTCATCCCTGTTGCCAACATGTTCTCAACGTTTTGGTTCGTCCGTTCGACAGAACGTTGCGATTGACGTGTCTCGGTTTAAGGTGAACTATTTTTATATCACTCCCCATTTCACATAAACTGTTTACAATTTGGTTGCAAAATTCCCTCCCATTGTCGGAATGAAGAATGTTTGGGGCTCCAAAAGTTGTGAAAATATCCGGAAATTGATATACTACTTCATCAGCTCTTTTACTGTGTAAACTTCGGAGTAAGATCAATTTTGTAAAATGATCTTGACACACTAAAACCATGTTTCCGGGGCTGATACTCTTCAAATCTGTCGGGGCCCAAAGTCCTCCCGTTGGCGTGGTATGGAAGTTAGGAGAGGGGGTGATAGCTCAGGTGTCGTCCTCGTCATTTGACTGAGATTCAAAATTATGAGGTCCGTCGCCAATAGCCCTCGTGTTGCTTCTAGTGCGACGTTAATAAAACCAAAC
This sequence comes from Nephila pilipes, assembly GCA_019974015.1. Lineage (NCBI taxonomy): Eukaryota > Metazoa > Arthropoda > Arachnida > Araneae > Nephilidae > Nephila > Nephila pilipes. The sequence continues at coordinate 462,979 of BMAW01064715.1, read as the reverse complement.
CACTGATACTCTAAAATGAATTTTATTTCACGATCAGGATTGGGCTGCATATCTAGTTATTAGGTCGGCTTGGCATCTGGAATTCATTTCACTTTTCACAATTGGTTTGATAACAATTCCTTTTTTTGCAGTTTTTTTTTTCTGGCATGATTCACAGAGTCTCAAATACGTGACGATAGATTCTACTTTTACATTTTTGTACTTGCGATTCAGTTGCTTAATTATACGGGTTCTTTCACCATGGCCGACTGCGATATGAGAGTCGTGTATGAGGTTGAAGATTTCATCAATTGTAATATAATACAGGATTTCTGCTTTTTCTGCACATAGTGGTGCTATAAGTTTGTATCTTCCTCCAACATTTAATATATCATAGCATTTCAACCTTCTGTAATGAGCTATTAGTTTTTCCTTCTCACATTTTGTTTCTTTCACTACATTTATTTAAGAAGTATATTTCTCATTTTTTAAATAAAAGCTATTATTGCGCTTAATTTTTACAGATTCAGACGAAATTGCGTAAAACTTTATCCGCATAACGTCACATATTTCCTTTCAGCAAAATACAAAATGCAAAATACGTTAAAAGGGAAACAAACTGCTGCTATTTTACATCGTAGCTGCTTACACTTGTTTGAATTCGCTCGAAGCTAGACTACAAAAGGCGCAAATAAGGAAAAGCAGGAACAGAAAAGTTTGCGTGCTTTATTCAAGGTTAATTTAAATCCCCGAAAGACGCTGGTAATTTCTAGCTTTTATCAAAGTGGCTTGACATAAGACTGACATGGAATCTTATTAAAGCATACTTCGGACTTTTATGGAGCCACATTGGTAAAAGCTTGGAGTTACCGGTATAACCCAGAATTTACCAGTCTTCAGAATTTTACAGTAACATTTATACAGAAGTGAAGAAAAAATTACGTTTCTGTAACTTTTTTATGATGCCTTTTAACTGTGTGGAGGAAAAATGTCACATTGTGAATATATATTTGAAAGAAATAAAGTCACACAATAAAGCTTCAAAGTTACTTTTATTATTATATCTTCTGCTTTAATAACAAATTTTGCAAATAAGCACATCATTATCTGTGATCAAGTCAAAACACTTATTATATAAATTAGATTATAAACCAAGCTGTGTTTGTTGCACAATGCCACTCGATTGTCTAGTTAGTTTATATTTAGAAATTAGTGTTTTCAGTATGTACAACATCACACAGTAGGCTGTAAATTACTGAAATGGAAACTGCTAAGATCTATAAGAATAGAGAAAATAAAAGATTTTGCTACAGGGTTAGATATTTTTTACTATACGTCTCAGACATATAATAATCTTAATTCGAAATGTGTGTATTTCTTATCATCGAAAGCAATTTTAACCACTTCATTTGTTGATAAATCCAATTACCTCTATGATTCACTTCCTTATGTATGTATAAAAATTTTTCAGGAACAATTCATGATTTTCTTTATACGTTGATTCAGGAATTTATGTTTCATTTATCATAAATTTAATTCAAATGTATTTCAACGTATACATATTTCTTCTGATAGTTAAATTTTGTTGAAGTTAAAACACATTTTTTGAAAAATCGAAGAAAAATTATGAGAAATAATTTCTGCTTATCGCAAAAGAAAAATTTAAAAAAATTTTGCAACAAAAAAACTCGTTTGTAAATTCTTTCTTTCTTTTTTTTTTTAGTTATGCATCATGCCTTTAATATGCTACTTTTACCTTGTGATGCCGTACAGACTCTATAGAACGTAACACTTGATTATATAATGGTCTCTTATTGACCGGGTCTACATTAACAGACCAATACTGATGGAGAGAATTTTACGAATCAGTGCAAGAATGTTATCCCCAATAGCCACTGAAGGATTTCTTTTGCAATAAACAAGGGGTTTCAGCAATTATTAATCACAGACGACATTCTCTTCGCAAACCCAAGTTTCGGGTGGGAATTATTTTCTTAATTCATTTAAAATCGATGAGAAATGTGCAGCAACTGAAAGAAGGGTTTACTTTTCGGTTTTTTTACACCAAAATTACCTTGAAAATAGACTTAATTTTTAATATTTGAGCTTTAAATTTCACTATCGTAATAATTAATTCACAATAACTATATTCACAAGGAGTTTAGAGAGAATTTTTGGTTTGAAAGACGATGAATTTTGTGGAGCAGTTGACATTGTTACTATTCTCTTTTTGTTTTTAGTGACATAATTTAAGATATTTTAATTAATGAAATCAGCTTATATAAGAAGCTTACTAAGTTAATAACTTATAAGAAGAAATAATTAATGTTCTAAAGAGTATTAGAAAATATTTGCTACTTCTGAAAAAAATGTAATGTCAAGAGTAATTTTACTAAAAAACCTTCTTTTTTTTTAAAAAAAAAAAAAAATCTTTAAATGCATTTTCAGAAACTAATTCATTAGATAAAATACATATTGTTTTTAAAAATATTCTCTTTAGTTTAGTTAGACATTGGCACTAAAATACTGAAGCTGTATGTAATTTTTGGTTGAGTTCGTAATCTGAATGAAAATTTTGCTTTAAATATAACTGAAATATTAACAGATAGCACAAGATTTAATTTAAGTATATAGTTATACTTCTGAATTATAAATAAACATACTATCCAGAAGAAATATTCTGATATCGTTTAATTATAAAATTACTTATTTTTTGAACTAAATGATTTTCATGTGTTTTTAAATACTATTTTGTCTTTTCATTTTTTCAAAAGATTAAATGATGGATAAAATAACGTCTAAAACTTCCTTCTTCATTTAATTTAAACTGAAATATATAGAAATAATAAATACGAAAAGAAAGCAATACTTATGAAAATAAATATATATATTTATGCATGAATATACGAAATGTGTCGACATATGCAAGAAATTGTACAGGATAACTGCTTTATACGTGTAGGAAAATTATGAATCCAAAATACCTCCCTCCGAAACTGGGTTCGATCCTCGTCTACGTTCTATTTTGCTTCCCTTGTTTTTTTTTTAAGATCAAATGTCTTCTTCAGTGGCTATTGAGTCGAAATGATACTTAATGAAGATTTCGAAATACACAATAAAGCAGTTATCCGTATTTCTCGACTTCGGAGGTACAAAACTTAACTTTACAACGTGTGATCGGTCATAGTAATTTCATCTTTAGTTTGATCAATTATTTTTGTATAAGTATTTTTTTTTGTAAAATTTTACTTCTTTTTATACGAAAAAGAAAGAAAGAAAAAAGAAAATGTAATGACCTTTGCTTTTAAAATTGCTCTACCAAAACTTTTAATAATTTTATGTGTGTTTACCTTTTTTCAGTTGCTGCACATACGTGATAAGATGAAAGTTTTAGATTTGGAAAATATGTTTGTCAAATTCTATATTTCCAATAACGTCTGAAATTTATGATGTTTTTAATGAAATGAGTAACTTTCTTATTGCGTTAATCTTTTCATTTCATTATCTGGATGAAGGGGATTTACAAACATGCACTGCTATTATATCAATTGTTGTAACACATTTATAGTAATTCACTTTTTTAACGTATTATTCGAGTAAGATGAGTTAAGTGAACCATTTGAAATGTTTTTCAATAAAGTCAAATTTTTAAATTCTATGAGATTTTTCGTCGCATGCTATTTAATCTTTCCTATTGTCTTGTTCTGAATCTGAATATAGATAAGTTATAATCTTATATACATTTGTAAGATTTAATCATTTATTACCATATTAACTACTATCAGTTGATAATGTATGAATATTATAGTAAGAAGAACGATTTAACTTTGATTCTAACGTTGATTGCATTTTCGAAAGGTAATTACTTAGATAAACGTACAACATGAGTTACCATCTGCTTGATAACTATAAATGAAATCTACAAACGCACATAGACATTTATATGTTTTCACTCCAGTGGCATAGCTGAGACACGTACCCCCCACCCCCCATTTGGTGCCTTTAAGTCACACCTAATTCCTAGAAAGGGGTGAATTGAGCTTTATCCAGCGGAAATATATTCCGACGGAAATGAGCATCAGAGATAATGTGATAAATTTATGTTCCGTCATAAGTTTAATGAATGCTTGGAGTTTTAATTTTTATGTTTATGCTTTCAAAAACCGTTTTCTTTTCGAATTTGTTTCAGAGTATCTTTGGGAAACTCTGATAACGTAACTGATCAGAGCTATGCCATTGTGTGTAACAAATTAAGGAAAGCTGGAGGACACAAACTGGCCAATTATGTATTGTCCATTGGCACAATCAATTATGTTAAAGAACTACCATTATGGCACTAAGAATCAAAGAATGCAAATGTCGTTGGTCACTGGTATTCCAACTTGCACCACCGTAAAGGAGAAGGTCCTTGAGCCTCAGTTTTTCTCAGAAATATCCGAGAGTTTTTTGCTTGTTTATTTATATGTTCTATGGTCCATTTAAGTCTTAATTATCTATATAACTTTACATGCATATTTTCTACTATATCGCCACTTTACTTGGATAGCTGCAACGGAATACACCCGACAGCGTCACCTTGAGGAATGACGACTTATATGAAATACATAAACCTCTGTACACAACACAAGACGATTTCACCAATTCCGTTCTTCGCTGAAGAACAAAGAGATCCTGTTATGGTTAAGTCAGTACTTTTTTCCTTTACTTGTTTTCACTGTAGCGACCTTGGCGACAAGCCTTGGCTCTGAATTTTGGAACTTTTTGGAAAATTAATATATTTTTGAGAAAAGCAAGATTAATACTCCAAACATGAAAAAAAAAATTAAGAAAAACTGAACTTAAAAGGTAGATATAAAAACCAAGCCGAGAACTCAGCAAGAATTGTTCGAAATTATAACAAAAAATGTAACAGCTATAAAACAAAATTCAAAAATCGATTCTTTTATCGACTTCAATAAGCCAATAAAGGAATTCTCTCTCATGTAATATTAGCCACCTTCTAGCATTCTGCTTTATAGTTGGCCGTTTATTTAAGATGGTAATAAATTGGAGAAAGAAAACTTTCCTCCTGGGCGCAACTACTGTGACTGATGCTTAGGGATGCCACCCCCTAAACAAGAGAGAATTTAAATAAAAGAGTAAGGCCCATCCGTCAAGGCGCTACAGTGCAGGAGTCAGGAGTTATCCTCTTTCGGTTCTTCCCCTCGGTTCGGTTTGTATTCAAGGCCAGGATCGAATTGCATCAGCACGAACACCTGCAATACCCACAGAATACATAACACTGATAGAAGTTATGTTCTAAAATAACTTCAACAAAAATGGACATTTTGAAATAAACAATTAAGTAACAAATTTTAAAAGATGAGTATTTTTTCACCAATAACGTTGGTGGAGAAAGAATAATTTTCTTTTCAAGAAGCAGTTTTCGATTTTTCCCCTCCGAAATCAGCGTGAGAAAAGGTTGTAAGTTGGTGCGTGAAAATTAATTTATGGAAATGTATAGAATCAAGTCAATCCAACAAACCTTTTGATTTGTCTTGTAATGAACCACATGGTTGGGCTACTAAATAAAAATTTTTAAAGTGAATTATTGAAAAAACATGATTTATCTTTGTTTTTTTTTTTTTTTTTTTTAAACAAACTCTTATTAACCATTATCATTTTTTTATCATGTAGTATTTTGATCAAGTTTTTTAAAGGTTAAACTTTAAATATTAATATGTGCGTAACAGTTATTCTTTTGTCATTTATATGTATCCTGTGGTACAAAAAGCTTATGCACAGCGATTACATGATTTATCAAATTATAAACGAAAATTAAATATGTGTGATGAGGAGTTAAAGCGTACTCGAACTTTATATGAATGAGTGCCGTTATGATAAATGCAGATAAGTAACTAAAATGTTTGTTATACGTATCATTTCGTAATCTATAGTTATAGAGTTATATACAAGAGTTTTATTTCTCAACTTTAATAATTTTTAATGTATTAGTTTTTATTTTTTTGCTGTATTTTACACTGAGTTTTGATTTAAATTAAAGGTTTTCTGGTATATTTTTTTGTTTCCTATTTTTTGATTGATGCCGACTATTTCTCATTTTTCTATATTAGGCATGTGCCTATATGTAATAAATTTAGTACTGATTGCGAGGTTTGACCTTTAAAACATGTTTAAGCAGAATACCCTTAACCTAATCTAGTGGCAGTATTATATGGTTTTATATTCGTTTTTTTTTTTTTTTATCTCTTGATGTTTTTCAAAAATGTTCTTCGTGAGTTTTGTATTTCTTTTTTATATATTTTTTTTTATATAAGTACATTGTTTAAGACTTAATAATTGACAATTTTGATTTACCAGTATTTTCAATTTTTTTTAGTTATTTAAAATTCACTTTAATTTTCTACGCAATTTAAAATGTATTATTGTTTATTTCCTTTCATATATATATATATATATATATATATATATATATATATATATATATAGGTAGTAATGCTAGTAGAAACTTCTCCAAGGGACTATAAATATTTTATACATTTATTTGATTTATATAATTATACGATGTCAACTCACTATAAGGATTAATCATGTTACATTTTGTAATTTTTTTTTACTTGAAAAACCAAATTACAATGAAAACAGTTATCAACATGTGCATTGTAATAAAAATATGCAACAAATTATTTGCTAAAGATCCTAAAATAATTTGAAATAAATGTGAAGTTTTTTAATTTTCAAAGAAATAATGCTACTGTGTTACCATATCTGTGGGAAGGAGTGGAAAATCTGCTGGAGGGTTCGTGATCACGAAGCGCTTCGAGGAGGCTTCGCACGATGAGCTGGTATCTCTGAACCGGTAGAGCCCGATGCAAAGCATGCCGTAGCTGCGGAGGGCCGATACGAACAGATCGCAGTATTTACCTCCCTCCTGCAATACAACACATCCATATAATAATACGAGTACTGAACTAGAAACGCGTGGAATTGTCTTTCAATACAAAACTCTAAATTTCGCTTTCAAAACCGTTTACTACATTCGGTTAGTAGTAACCTAAAAATATGCTACAAATGACCTATAATAGGTCCTTACCTTTAAAATTACCCTTACCGTAAAGATTACTCTTAAAATATCAAAATATATAAGCTAATATATAAACTCATAAGTGAGCACTCAGGAACATTGAACTTCTACGATCAATATTGAACTTTTGGAAGAGGCTGAGATAACTATATATGTTTATAGTCTTAATTTCAAAATCATGTCTTCAAAATTAGATTGAAAAAGTAATACAAACACTTCGGATGAAGAAAGGACTTTAAATAAAAGCAGATAAAAAATGGCTCACTAATTTATGTTTATAAATAAAAAAAATTCTGTTATTTTATAAAAAAATATCTTATTTATTTTAACTTTATCTGTGACAATTATTCAATGTAATCATATTATTCCTAACTGAAAAATAATTCGATACACATCATGAAATCTTATTTACAGTAATTTACAGAATCACCAAAGAAGTCATGAAAAACAATTCAAAATAATAAAAAAAATGTATTTTATCTATATCGAATTACACATAAGTAAGAGTTCTTCAATAGCAAGGAATAAAATATTCTTAACTAAATAATTTAACATTATGATTGAGTGCAATGCATTTTTTGCTCCCTGATGTATTGGCACTAAGCCGTCACAGTATTTCTCTAAAACGCTTCAAAACATGTATAAATTTTTGAGCAATTGACTTTCTGAATCAAAGTTATTTTTATTTATACGTGGATTATAGTGATTTTTATTTATATGTAGACTTATAATTTATTTTAGAGATTTCTATATAATTTTTGTTGGGGAAATAGGAATAAACAATGAGAGCAGAAGTCTATATATTTGTATAAGTAATGCAACCATGGAAATTTGATTGAAAATCAAAGAAGCATTCTTTTCTGGAATGGAGATACTCACCCCAAACTGAGCGAGGGGTCCATCATATAAGGAAATCTGGCCCACGCGACAACGGTCTCTGTTAGCCAGTGACTCTGGAGTGCTGTAGCCACCACGGAGTCCTGCGCCCTCTGCCAGGATCAGTTCCAGCTCCGGTGTTGCTCCCCCGGTAACCAATGATCGGATCAGGGTGAGGGCGTTCGCATTAAAATACGTCTAAAAGGAAATAATAAATAGTTTGTCATTGATTTAACCACAAACTTTTATTGAGGTGAGATATTTTTCTCTATTATTAAAAAATCTCATCCAAAGAAACTTCTCTAAAACCTAATTTTCTTCATAACGTTTATACTTAAAGAAATGAGAAACAATAAATTACCTCTAGGGTTTTGGCAGTGTACAATATTTTTTTTTCTATTTTTCAATGGTCGAAGAACAAATTTTAAGACTGTTATCTTAGAGAGTACCTGAGATATTAATGTTATTTATTTATCATGAAGTACTTTCGATAAGCAAAAAGTGACATGGATATGTCTTTCGTGTTAAAGTACTTAGCTGTTAAAAAAGCATTCCCAGAAACATTAAAAATAGCACATTGAGAAGGAAGCTGTGGATGAAATGAAATTCAAATAAATAAAGATACATATAAGAAATTCCCTTGATCCAAAAATCAAGGCAATTAAGCTAATACAGTGTTTCAATTACATTACAACTTCAATAACGTGTTGGACCACCATCTGCTGCAATACACACCACAACACGGTCCGGCACTGAATTGATCAGATATAGGATATTGTCCTGTCGCAGATGGGTCCACAAATTTTGAACAGCTACCTCCAAATCTTGTGCAGAGTGACACGATGGCATCTGATGTTTTAGCTGGCCCCACAAAATGTTCTGTTGGGGCCAAATCAAGGGAGTGGGACGGCCTTGGAATTGTCTGAAGATGACGTACAAAGTCTTAAGCTATTCGATCTGTGTGCTGACGAGTATTATCTTGCTGAAAAATTGTTTCTGGAAGACCATTTAGGAAAGGTCTCACGTGAGTTGAAAAATGTCATCAGCATAGAGATGGCCCGTTAAGGTTCCACGTACCATATTTAGGGCAGAACGACAATCATAGACTAAAGGCTACCAGACTATTACGCCTGCTGAACGAACAGTGTGTTGCACGATGGTGTGGGTGGAATTATATCGTTTACCTGGGCGTCTCCACACCCGTGCGCAGTTATCATCTGTCTCCAACACGGACATCCTGGGACTCATCCCATTCCCACCATATTTTGCCAATCTGTGGCATTCCACGGCTCCCTGGCTTGGTATAACTTTAGATGGAGTCGCCGATGTTTTGGTGTTAAAAACAGTTCACAAAAAGGGCGCTTGGGTTGCAGTTTCGTTTCAGCAAGGCGTCTGGAAATGGTTTGAGGAACTGTTGACAGCCCTTCATCTGTATGTATCGTGGAAGGTATATCAGCCTCATGATCCTTCGATCATCTGTCCTCGTCGATTTTCTGGTCTTTCAGGACCCGATTCTCCTCACATAGGTACCATCTCGTGTCCACTGTTACCAACATATTCTGACGGCACACTCCGACTTGGCGAACAACACGGAGCGTCAACCAGCCTGCGGTTTTCATGCCGATTATCAGGATTCTTTCAAACTCGCTTAACAGTGCGAAAGTGTCTCCTCATACATCTACCTGGAATTTTTCGCCTACTAAAATCTTCTTAGAGTCGGAATATGATCGTTGCGTTTATGAATCTTCCACTATGCACTAATTTATAAAGGACCCACTTCCTGATCCACTGCAGGGTGAGTAGTCATGTGCATTGGCACCAAACAGGAATAATTTTCCCATCGGACATCGTTCAACGATTTTGCAAAATTTCCCAATGGTAGCTCGCTTCCTTCTTGGTGCGCCATTTTCAATGTTTCTGAGTATATTTATAATGGCGATCAGTATTTGTGATGCCTGAAAGGTCTAGGGAGGTATGTAAAACAAATTCAATCTTTATTATGTTCACTGACGATACACAAAAGTTCCTTATTGTATACATGATATTATATAAATAATAATCACATTAATGACAATTTAGAATGAAATTTACTCAGATGTCTATACAGACATCTTACTAATTACTAAATCAACAACATAGGTGTCTAAGAGACATCCTATACATCGGAAAATAATTCTATTTCTCCGCTCACTCTCCCTATTCCACTCGCTTCACTTCAAAACTGCCAATAACTTTTCACTTCATTTCACAGATGTGGTGTAAAGCAAAAGTCGTAAGGCTGGTGGCATGACAGTATGTATCAAGCTCGCTTATGAGAAAATTAACGAAGTACTTTCTTTTCCTTAGGAAAAGAATTTCCACTCAAGAGACATTTTTTGACTGCGCAAGAGTCGAGCGTTTTATTTTGAAGCCTTATTTGATCAAGATATCCGAGGCTTTATTTTGTTGTAGTACAAATCGAGTCAAAACGCGAATCTTCCCCTTGATCGGATAGTATGCCCTTTTATCCAAATTCTGAGCGAAAGACACCGCACTTCTCTTTTTAGAGGCGGAAATTTTGTAATTATAATTGGATACTCATACACAAAGTTTCCATTCTATTATATGAAAGCTTTGATTTCTCTTTAGTACACAAAGTGTTTATATATACTTTTGCCTTTGATAGACCATATGGAATGCTTGTTTATTGTGAAGTTGTGCTATCAACATCAAGATGTTGCAAACAGTACAGAATACAACTCTACAAATTTTCACAAAAGCAAAATGTTCAATGGAAGACTACAAAATCATAAAATGTTTTTAAAATTACTCCCTTTAAATATTATTAGACTCAGTTAAAATGTTATGAATCTAAAAGATAGACATTGAAAACAGAAGATTATCTAGCTACTATCAAAGTATCAAATACCTCCTAAATTCTATCAATATCTTACAATTCCTAAAATATAGAAAATAGGGGCTATGTTTTAAAAAATTCCCTCCCGATATTTGACAACTTCAGTTACTTAAATCTTGTAATAATATTACTTCATTTCAGGTCCCATAAAATTCTCTATCAGCATGTCACTTAGCAATTCACCTCCATTTAAAGCAAATCTGTTATTTGATGACCATGAGCAGGACTGAGGATTTAATAAAAAATATCTTATGTGCTAATCTTGTAGAGTGTTATTGGAACATATGAATCTGTGGACGTCACTTTGAAAATATTTAGGACATATATAAAAGCACCACAGTCGTTTATAGATCACTCCTTATATTTAAGGTAGGATGTTTTCAATCAGTTACGCTGAAGTGAGCTGAGTTGCTATCCATTTTTTTTTCTTTCTCACCAATAAAGCGTTATAAAAATAATGGATGAAATGCTTTGGCGAAAGATACTCGATCCACAAACTCATTGTCTTGAAGGTGGTTTTTAACTTTTTGGTGTTTTACGCGTACGAAATTGATCATGTGACGCAAGTGGTATAATTTGAGTGTCAATATTTATGAGCCGAGTGAAATAGAGCTCTCTTCTCTTTTTGTGGAGGAAGGAGATGAAATAAATAGAATTGAAGTATGAATGATATTTAATATGTTCTTTGAATACTTATACTCCACTTGATTCATAAAAAGTTGACTGCATTTTTCGAATTATTTTCATTTAATTAATTATTTCGTATGCATATAAATATTTTTGAATATTTATAAATCCATTTGGATCACGATTATTTATTCAGTTTAAAATATTATTAATATTTCCAAGGAGTCAAATTAGAGGAATATCCTGTTAATGACAACACACAGAAAATTTTAAATGTTTGAAATTAATATTATTCGAAGTGTGTAATTCACTTTTGAATAATTTAAAATGTCTCATACTCTTTTATATTATTTAGAGTGTCTCATGTTGTATTTTAAGGAATTCTTTTCAGCGAAAAACTACACCTTTTTTAAAGTAGCATATAAATGTAGTAATTACAATGTTTATTATTCGCGTATGAAATGGATATTTTTTCTTACTGTGCTCATCAAAGAATCCAGGACACTGACAGCAAAGGCAGTGCCACAGGCGAAAGGCTGGGTCAAATAGAGCTCAGTATCAGGATCATCATCATCGTCTTGATCTAAAAACTGTACATTAGTATCGTTCACTGAAAAACAAAAGAAACGATTATAAGACAAAAATTTAATTTTATGTGTTCTGTATAGTATATATTTATGTTACACAGTTTAATAAACATTTTAATGAGTTAAAATGACTTATGATATTTGGGACAATTTTCACAACATTTAACCATTTCTCTTTCGTTTTTCTGCTTATATATATGTGTGTGAACATATTGTCAAATCTCCAGACATATGATTAAAACAACTATCAGCTATATTTGAAATTAATATAAGTTGAATATCTTTTACATTATCCTTCATTTTTTTTTTATTATTAATAAGGAATCGTTACTTTAAGGGATTCAAGATGATACAATGCGAAGAAAAGCCTTTGGTGAACAAAATTGTTGCATTACGATGAAAAAAAATTTAAATAACCATATGAATAGTGTCATTTAACATTCGACGAGTTTTTATAATTCATATAGATAATGGATTCTAATCGTGGTTAAAAAAAGTGGAACGAGAAGTTAGAATTTATTTCAACGTGTAAAAGGATGTTTAATCCAATAAAAAAAGAAGATTTTGTATATTTTGAGCAAATTCTTCTGACACATATTTTAGTATATGAAATTTAAACACATTAAACTAACAATAACTATCAAAAAGAATATAATTTAACTGTTATATAAAATTGTTGATCAGCATAATCACGAACAATTGTTGTTGAGCTGACAAGTAGAAATGTAAATTATTTGTTTTGTGTGTGTTATGCACTTGAATCTCTTTTTCAGAAAAATTCTAACGAGAATATCAATTTTATTCCATAAACTTGGAAGCCGTTCCTTTAAGATATCTTTTGGAATGTGAACAATAGCGCAACAATGAATTTTAATATATTTCTTATCAGCAGAGTTATGCTCAATGAATTTTTTGGAGTCTTGTTCGACTTGTTAGAATTTTAAGCTTAACTAACATATGAAATTGAAAATTGTTAAAAGTATTCTAAACTTAATATAATAGAATTCTTTTTTCGATTTTGTATTAAGCGATACCTACCTAATTCTGTGATAAGAGGAACATTTGTTCCATACACGGATCCCCTTCTTTGCAACACAATTGGACTACCGAGGGGGGATAAGGCATCTGGACCTCCAGGATCTATTAAATTAATGTTTGTATTACAATATAATAAGGCAATCAAATAATTCAGGTTTTTATTATAAACAATGATTACTTTTATGAAATATAATAAAATAGTTCTTTCAGTTAGCATAAGTAACTACAAATATTATTATTATACTCCTTTGAATGCTTATTCGAATATCTTCAAAAAGGCCAATTATAGAATTATAAGTCAAATTATCTCTGAAAATTAATCGATAAAATTAAACAAAAATCGAAATCCTTAAAAAAATGAAGACGTTGTTGTTAACTATGTAATCTCTTTAACTGCTTAGTAATATATAGGTAATCTACAAATAATAAATATTTACTCACTGTGTGTTAATACTCCTATCGTGTCATCGAAAGTCATAGCCTTAATATTCAATGAAGCCAATATTGCTTCTTTGTCCGCAAGCGTAGGATCATCGCTGCTTGGTATTTTTGCCGATAAAATAACACACATATCGCAGAGATTGATATTTACTGCTCGTAGATCTGCTCGACTCAAAGGAGAGCCCTGTAAAAAATGGAAACATGTTTAGATTTCAGAAATGTTGCAAGATAATCTTTAAATAATTTGCAGGAGAGTTTGCATGACAAATTTTGTATTTAATAGGTAAAAAAAATAGCATTAAGAATTGGGAGAGAAATGATAAATTGTAATGTTTACAAAAAATTTTATATCATTTTCCGTGGTTAACTGACATGCGGTTATTTGTTAACAATAAAAATAAGCAATGTTAGAAATCAAGTAAACTTTAATAGCTTCCCTTCCTTGTCAAATATAACGCTAAAAGTGCTTAATAAGACTCTTAGGCTGAGTCGTAGAAGTTGCTTTTAATAGTAATATAATGAAGAAATTCCAGATCTAGAAATATTTATGAAATGGAAAGTTTATGAGTTCGAGACTTATGTCATAATTTATATAAAATTTCATGTGCTTCTAATGTATTGAAGAGTTTTTTAAAAGAAATCCCCAGAGAGAGATTTTATATAAGAAATTAGTTTTTAAAAGTTGTATACGTATTTATATGTTACTTCGAAAAAGGCGAGTAATATTGCTAAATCATTTAGTAACAATAATTTTTACTATATATATATATATATATATATATGCAAATATAACTGTATATACTAAGTGTTAGAATTATTAAAAATTCTAAAGAATTTTCCCAAAATGCTCCCAATTAAAATATCATTAAAATTGAAAAGTAATTGTTCATTGCACATTATAACTAGTATCTCCATCAATTGACTGTAATGTGAACAGTTAACATAAGGAATTTTTTTATAGAAGAATTTTTTTAATAAGGAAATCTACCTCATCTGAAAGTTATTTTATCGTTGAAATATCATTAGATCGCAATAATAATAATAATAATAATAATAATAATAATAATTCAATAATACATTCATCAAGATTAAAATGTGTTGTTAAAATTAATAGAAAAAGATTTTTTCCTCAATTTATTTGTAACTAAATTATTAAATTACTATTATGTTGTTATGTTACACAAACACATACACACATTATATATATATACATAATTTCTTCGAAAATAAATTTACAGATTAACATAATTTCCTGTTATTTAGAGTTACTGATAATCTTATAGTTTTTCAAATTTATATTAACACTGATTTTATACCAGATTTATTCTTTAATTCATCATATTTAAATCTGATTGAAACTAAACTAAACTCATAAGCAGATTTCTTAAGAATGTTAATTTAAAAATAGTTAACAATAGGATTATTAGTAATATTTGTGACGAGAGAGATATTTATTGTTTCCATGTAAACAAAGTGCAAATTTTTACAGTAATTTAAGTTAAATATTTTTAAAAATGTGTTATATAACTATTTACTTAGAAATATCAAATAAGGGTGATACATTTTTAATGTAGAATTGCTATTTTTTTCTTGGTTTTATTTCAGCGATTTTCCTTTATTTTTTTTTTTAAAAATTAAATATTTTTTTTAAAATACTGTTTGTTTATATTTCAGTAATTTTTATCTCTATGATTTTTTAAGATAAACAAATTTAAGTACATAATTTTTCTTTGTTATATCTTTAAATCAGTATTCTTACTTTGGAGGTTAATTGTTTCCTGTTGGTTGAATAATGGAGGCATTATAAATTTTTAAATGCCGCCATTCAAAATGCCGTGAAGAATTTTAAAGAGATTAGTCTGCTTGAATTTGATGTATTTTTGTGTTTCTTGTTGATATTTTACTTTTGGTAGCTTTATGTAGTTGTACTTATGGCAGATTTAAAAAAATATATCCTGCTTGAGGTTTTTTTTAAGTATTTAACTTGTTTCTCAATTTAGAATTAAGTTGACGAGTCTGTGGTAAGTTATTTATATTTCATTTGTTTGAGTTTGTTGGACCTTAATATGGTATAATTATTACAACTCTTTTAAGTCAAAATTATTAATTGATGTAATAATATTTTAGATGACTTTTTATGATCACTTTAGTACATTTAAGTCTAAATCAACATGTTTCTTTAGTTTACCTTCTTTCTTTTTTCCTTTGGTCGAATTTTTAATTTTTGGTTTTACACCATCTTGTTATAATGTAATTCATGGAAATGCGATGTTTAGATCTGTAATATTGGTATGAACACACATTATTCCAATCCAAAATATGGAACGGTATTAATTACATTATCTCCATTCTTCTTAATTGTTGCCTTTCTCTTACTTTGCTATGATTTAGATTGCTTTGGTCCTTAAATAATATGTAATGATCACTTAAGGTTTTTAGTATGTTAAATTAATAGATTGTTTGGTGTATTTAAAAGTAAATTTCCGGCTTATTTGCAGAAAAAAATTTTCATTTGATAATATTTGTAATTTGATTTTTGGTTATCTTTTTAACTATGAGATTTTTTTAGTTGTTTTTTTTTTTGTTTCTGTTCAAATAATTTAAAATTTTTTAGGGCTTATAATCTTAACTTTACATTATCTTGTTTACATATAAATATTACGCACACTCACAGTCATGCACTTTCTGATCGTAATTATCGAGTTAAACGTGTTCCGTTCCTTAAACAGTTCATCTTTCAAATAGTTTAAAAGCCACTAATTCTTACGAAATTTTAGTGTATTAAATATAGAGTAGGGGTGTTGCGTCACATCAAGGGGTGTACTCAAATATATATTATTTATGTGTACTATATGCCTACGAAATTTAATCTGTTAAGTATGAATCGGAAGGGATAATAAGATGCTGAAACATATACCTCACTTCAAAATACTCATATCTCATATCAGTAGTAGCTAACGATCGAGGATAATTTAATATTAAATACAACACCTATTTGTATGAAATATCATGTAGTGTATAAGAATATTAGTTTTCTAAATAGAACACAAATCAGAAAGATCGTTAATTTAAATATTTACAAAAATGTATGGGAAAACTAATGAATAACTGAAGTGCTACAGCTTGTATCAGAAAGTTATTACTTTAGTATGGAATATTGTGATAAAGAACAACTGTAGAATAATTTCGTAAACATGAGTGCAAGCAAGAATCGAGCATCCATCAAACGGCCACAGAGAACCCTGATTAGTTGCGTTACAAGAACAATGAATCTACTGGTTCGAAATATCTGCTACCCATACGGGAGGAACTTGGCAAGTCCTGTCCAAGAGAAGGAAATCCAGACATATCCAGGAGGGAAATCAAGTCGGATAGCTGGCGGTTACGGTAGTCGAATCACCTAAGCAAACTAATTCTTATTCTCTTCCGCTGTGATATTTTGATGGCTGCACGGTTATAAATACCAATACCACAGGTGCGTAAGCAGGGCTCTCACAAATTGCATATCCAAGCATGTAGAAACAGGTTATTCACACATGCCGCCTCATAGCAAAGTGAGAATGTTGCAAGTGGTTCTCGAGAAAGGCCCCCACAAATCGCTTAGAGCTTTTGTTAAGTGTGAATTAACTACTTAAAATATGTATCAATACATCTCTTAAATATGGATTGAAACGCATTTATATTTTTGTTAAGTATGAGTCATCTATATTTCAGAAATGAAAATAAAATTTCTTTTCTACTTTTATGCGTTCATCTAGCCGTAATAAAATGTATTCTTGAGAAGAATATAAGACTGTAAGAATTCTCACAGTAATGATGCCTATTTTACTGAGGATAGTAAGAGAAATTGTGGTTTTCGAGGTAATGTTTGTATTTGTGCAATGCTCCAAATTAAAGTTAAATTGTTTTTCATTTGTGGAATTATATAATAGATACCAATTTAATTCACTCTCTTTTTATAACAAGGATAACAGGAATTCCTATACTTTACCGGTATTGTAAAGAAAAAAAACTTTTAAAAACCTAACATCATATATTTTATGCTGACTGAGCTTTCGCAAAACTTATACCGAATAGTAACATACATTATTAAATATATTCTTGTGATTATCATTCAATTTCTCAGTCAATTTTTTACCTGCTAATCCTTAGTATTATAAACAGAGAGTAATATTCTTACGCTTGAGCAAACTTATTTCGATTAATTGGTCGCGGCTCAGAGGATCCTGAATCTCTTTGGCATATCCGAATATAGTGTGAGAGACACCTCAATATATATTCATGCACAGCTCTTAAAACTCCTTTACTGACCCAATTTGAGGTGTCCGAGAGCAAAAAGGGGAAAGCTCTACAAGAATTAGGCAATAGATCTCCATCTGTGCTACTCAGATAAATGAGTGATTTGAGCGAGAACCACGTGGATGAAGCCTTTCCTAAGAATATTTAAATTAGGTGCTTACGAGTACCAACCCATGTACAGGTTGTTTGGTTTGTTTGCTGGGAGGGCTTATAAAATTTCCAGAAATGGCGCATAAAATTGTTGAATTTTCTTGAGAAAGTGTCATTTCCATATTTGATGTGTGACCTAGAGTGGTCGCGGACTCGCGGTTGGCGTTGTTTTCGTCAAATAGTAGGTTCGAGCCCTGATGACACAAAAGACCTGCCGTGTAGCAGAGCTAATGCACATTGAATCTGATCGGGATTCTAAGTCTTTCCGTTGGCGTAGTGTTAAAGTTTGGATAGGGACGTACTATCTTTGATGTCGTCCTCTTCACTCGACCGAGACTCAAAATTACCGTCAATAGCCGTGTTGTTTCTCAGTGCGATGTAATAGCCAACTACACACCACGCACAGTATCTGACGTAGGTTCGGCTTCTGGTCATGTCAATATAGATAAAATAAATATTTGTTTGATTAAATTTCAGGACTAAATAGATGAGCTTTCTAAATTTAGTCGAGCTCATGGCGCACTTCGCCGAGCCCTTACCTTAAAGAAAATTCATCGATTTATAAAATCGATACTCAAAATCTAGAAGATAGGCAATGCTGCGGAGCGTATTTTTTTTAAGTTTTAGTTAGAACTAGAAGCAACACGATGGCTATTGGTGACAGACCTCGTAATTTTGAGCCTCGGTGAAGTGACGAGGACAACACCTGAGCTAGCACCCCTCCCTCGAGGAGCGTGTGAGCTGCCTTGTACATTTAATCAAAATAATTCCAATCACCTACAAGAGAAGTGACGACTTTTGTTCTTAGAGCTGAAAACATCAAACTTCATTTGACGGACATGAACACTTATACGGAATTTTTAGTTGAAATAGGTATAAATGCTTCTTGTTTTACTAAGTCATTTCCGACTACAAAATGTAGAAAAAAGTGTTTTTTCCTTTTTATGCCATCATTGGTTCCAGAATTGTAACATTTGGTATGAAACTGTTAACTCTTAACTTAGATTTCAAAGGTATTTTACAATGACCTTTCTCAATAACATATGCAGTGAAACTCATCACCGGTTCTGATTCTACAGCATTTTGTTTTGTTGGTAAATCTATAAAGAAACACTCTTTATTGATTCTTTAAGGGGTAAGAATCTTTTCTGGTCATTCTTTTCCGTTCATTCTGAACCCCATCTATTCTGAAAATTTGGTGTTAAAAGCTTAAAGATACTACCTAAACTTGCAGTGTTGTTAAGAAAAAATTAAATCTTGCTTAGTTTTTTAAAAAATATTTTTCAACTTTAAATTCCTTCTCAAAACAAAAGTTTTTAGCCTTCGCTCAGGATTTCACAATAACTATGATCCACATTAATTCAAAATTTCATATACATATTCAAAATAAGTTTCTTTATGATTTATACATCAAGGCTTAGACGAATTAGCCACATAAAAAGTTTTATGTGACCTTTAAATGCATTTTTACTTAGTATTTAACATTTTTTTAAATAATTGTACTAAAAAAATTTTTCACGAAATAATTTTAAAAGTATGCATAACATCAAAAACGAATATTTTTCTACTAAATAACTTTTTTTTTACTTTTGTAAATTTTGATCAATGTTGTACTTCAGAATCCTGCATGTTGCAAAATATTGATTTTCGTTATTTTGAAAAAGTCTAGTTTATATTTCTTTGTAAAATTTTACAGTTTCCTTAAAATTGCATGAAAATATGAGAATTAATTTAAATTTATATGCGCGATTATTACATGGTAAAAGTGTCAAGGATCTGTTTTGCTTCATTGGAACGTTATACTGGTTTTTTTCGCATACACTAATAATAGGTAAGAAATTCCTTAGACCCCATACTAATCCTACTGCTAGGGATAAAACCACTGTGAGTAATATTGTTGAAGAGAGGACCTTTGTTGGTTTTTAATTCCTCTCTTGAAATTGGAATGGAGCTCAACATTGGGGATTTCTTACCTACTATTTTACCTATTGTTAGTTCAAGAACCAGTCGGTAAGCCCTGCGCAACTCATAATTGCTAAACAGGAATTCGAGTACATGTTGGTAAGAGGTATTTGTAGATCATTCAAAAGTAGTTGAGACCCTTGCACATGGTTTCTAAGGGAACTTCTAATTGGCGATCTACAGGGATTTATAGGGCCTTGAACCAATTAAGCATATTCAGGATTGTAAGTACATGCTTGGGCGGAAGAGTTTGTTTTAAAGATAAGTATGGCTTCCTAGGAATGCGACGAATCTTTATAATGTACAGATAATGAATGTTCTTTAAATCGGCTGTCACTCATGGAAACATGACTTAAATTGTCCACTGAATTCTTCCTGACGCTTTTTCTCTTTAAATTTGATTCAACGGAGAAGAAAAAAACGGAACATAGACTTTAACTTATTTATCTACAAATTGTATAAAAATTTAGACTGAACATTTACGAACAGTTTGACCAGCTTCTCATAATTGAATAACTGATAATTAATTTTAAAATGATTGAAGTTTTTGCCTTTAAAATATTCATTTAAATTAAAATTTTCATAAGATTTGGAATATACTTCAGATAACTTTTTGTAGGAAAATTATTAATTAAAAATGGTCAGATTTGCATTAGATTATATCAAAGAGAACTGACTATCACTACTTTGTCTCCGCACTTTATTTTTGACAACTATATTAAGCAGATGTAGAAAAGTTTACTATAAAATAAGATTTAGGCACATATATTTATTTACTGAAAAAAAATGCTTGAATAACTAATTTATCACAGGTGTTTCAAAATCTTATTAGTGTTGCTATAATTAATCCATAAAAGCGGACAATGAAATCAAATGCAAAGACTCACATTTAGTACAGAGATTTTGGGTAGATTCTGTAGCATCTTCCACTCTCGGCGAAGATAGTCAACGTTTCCGACGATTACGACGTGTTTCAGTTCGTGATAATGAAAATTGCTGGCTCGAAGTGGCATGACGAGATTCCGAAGTCCTATTAGCGGTGAATCTGGATCAGCGAAGAGGCAAACAACAACATGGCCGTTCAGAACAGTCATTGCAGCTTGGTTTCGATCCTGTTAAAATAAATATGGGATTATGCATTTAATATACATTTCTTGTGTGGGAAACATGTGAACACTAAAATAATTTATTTAAATCAACAGGTATTCTAAAATTAAATGTAATTTAAAAATTCTGGTGATTAATTCTAGATTCTGCATTAATGAACCTAAAAAACACATTGCTGTTTTACGCGACAATTTCATTCTCTCAGTCTTTCTTCTTGCAGGAAATAATAGAATTTGAAAGAGCAAACAAACAAAATCCTTTAAATTTATTAAATTGAGCAAGATATTAAAGTTGAAAATCATAATGCTGAAGAAACTCCCCCAAACACGAGTTTTATTATTCTAAGCTAAGCTTTGGAAGGGATCAATTACAAATTTGGCTTGAAGACTGAATAATGTCTTCACGGAATATTATTTTATAGCAAATAAAAAAAATAAAAAAATAATTGAGGCAAAGTTTTGACGCTTGGTTAAACTACATTTTAGATTAAAAATGACAAGCTCTAAATTTTTTAGAATGAAATTACTTTTATTTTAATTAATTTAATATATATATATATATATATATATATATATATATATATATATATATATATATATATATATATATATATATATGCGTAATTATTTATTGATACACTAAAACACAAAATTTCTGATTCAATATGGAAAATGTTAAAAGAATCAAATATTAACAGCAAGTACAAAACGGATAAATTTTCTGCGATAAAGAAAGCAAAGACTCTATAGGTAGAATGCCCGATATAAACATAATGTGATATGTTTTCATGATGCATACATATAAATCATTTCAATAAACAGTTGAATGAAATATGTTAAAGAAAACTTCCTAAAAGGGCTCAGATTATGCGTCTTTTTTTAATGTTTAACAAAGCAATATTATTCTCCTTGACTTAATATTGGTTCATCGGATAGTTCGGAGGGATATCATGTTCAGAGATGTTCAGTTATAATGTTAATAATAATTCAGCGATGATAAAGTTAAATGGTCAAAACTTTGATTGATCTGACTCCAAATATACTCGAAGAATGGTTTGGTTAATCTAAATGTGTGTGACCAGGGAAAGGTGTCTAACAACCCATAAAAAGTTTTTGTGTGTGTGTGCCTAACATTATATTATTGAAGGATAAATATTTCGATAACATCCTGTATTTATCCTTCAAATATGTCGTAAAATAAAGAAGGGTAATCCGAATACCTCACATTACAACCATTTACTAATGAAATTTAACTTCAATAAAAAATAGAATCCTGTACAAAAATTTCCATTTCCAGATCGTATTTGTATCTTATGATAATAAAAGTACATTTGTGAGGAAGTCTGAACTGTTGCAGAAGTTAATACAATGATATTAATTGCAGAAGTTAATTTTCAACTAAAATTTACTGATTTAAAGGAATCTTCTCCAATCCCGTGATAATTAGTTATAACATATTATGCATTCGTTGTATTATTCATTGATAAGGGGCATAAGGATCATGAGGTCGTCGTGTTAATCATGGCAATTTGAAGGTTTACTAGTTATAAAAATAGATATTATGAAAGCTCTCTGATGATGTTTCACTGACGTAAACATTCATGTACGATTCTTTCGACTGGTCCTCTGGTCTCTTGCCTTTGATTGCTGCATTCAAGATTCATTAGGACTTTTTTTTAAAGTTACATTCAGACTTATTTCATTTAGTTTCTACGTAAATCTTATTCGAACTCGGGAGTGTCTTGTTTAACTCTCTCGTTTTGAGAGTTAAACAAGACACTCCGTTTTTAAGACTCTCATTATTTCATGAGTAATTCTTTTTCCAGCTTCAAGTATCTATAATGATTACAACTTCACCGGTCAGTTTATCGTTGTTTGAGACAATCGTAATTAGAAACTTTTATGCTTGAAGATAGATAATCACACTACATATATATTTTATACGATATTCCGTTTTTTCAAGAGCTCCATTTTCTACTATTATTTTATTAGTCTGAATATTCTATTACTTTTTTTACAATCAAATAACCAAAAATATGTCAATTAATAATGAAATTGATTTAATAACTCATTTTTATATGTTAATACGTTTGGCTTGGGAATGTATTCTCCCATTAACCACATTAGAATAAAGCTTCGATTATGCCTCATTTTTATCTTGTCCAAGGCGAGAAGAGAATTACCTTGTTGCAATACTTTTCATATTTACTTTTCATCGCTGCATCATTGACTAAAAACATGTTTATTCATAAACAGGGATTACAGTTCTCGAAAAAGAAAAAGAAATCTCTCGAAATATCGTTTGTTGAATGCATAAGATACTTCAGGGAAGAAGCTTGTTTCACAGCAAGAGAGATTAATGAAAAGGTATATTATCTTGAAAAATAAAACGATATCTCCAAATCTTTGACAATCTTTTCCTGATTAATTTTCCCAGTTTTTAACTTCCTTTAATTTTTTTTTTTTTTGACTTTCTGATGAATTTTCTGAGACCGATTCTAATGATTGGATCTCAGGATGCCAATATTTTGTTCATATTTCGTTATAATTACTCTCTTTGATGAAAAACTTTACGATGAGTATATATTTGAAATTGAATTTACTTTTAAGCATTTTTTTCGATCTCGATGATGATATTTTTTAATGCTTTAATTCGCATTTCATATCAGGATCAGTTTAGAAGAGAAAGATTTTGTCACAAATGATGTTTTTTTTTTTAAAAGTTTGGGTCAATCTCAAGTAACTTGGGAATCATTAGTGGAACCAACTTTAGAAATTCTTTTTTTTTTCTGGCGTGAAAAAATATAGGAACGCCATTTTTCCGAGTTGATACTTCATATAAAAATTTTTACAAAATGTCTTCGGCAAAGCTTATGATTTCCGCTATTATTCAGATACTTAAAATGAAGGTTTTTTTTGGAACCAATTAGTCAATTTTTGTGCTGTATGTTCTTTGCTCTTAAAAGGAATTTCACTGAAGGTTTCTTCATTGTCTTTCATATTCTCACATCCCTTTCTTAACGTGTTTTGTGTCTTTCAAATATGTACATTTAAAACATGTATTCTTATTTTAAAGGCTTCAACGAATGTTTGAAAAAACCCATCATATTGATGTATTATTAATTTAAATGATAAAAGAAAAGGAAATTATGGCATGTGTGCAAGGGATTGTATTAATTTTCATTTTATCCATGGCTTAGGTTTTTGAGGGAATAACTTAATAGCATTACATGTTGACTCATAGTTTCTTAATGACAGAGAGTGTTGTCACTTGGACAACACTCGCTGTTAATCCATGCTTAGAACAATCAATTTTTTTCCAAAATTCACGCAAATCACACAATCAAAACTTTTCAGGAATTTATAAAAAGTGTATAATGCACAAGCATGCGAGTTTCCAAGGAATATTTTGGGGTTGAATATAGGTGTTTAAACTTCTAAGTTTATAAGCAATTTATAATTTTATTATTTATGGACCACATAAATTTCTTTAAAAAAATTTAAGAAACCGTCTTTGATTTAGATTGTTTTAGCAAGAAACAGAGTTAAGAGGTATCTGAATTAAACAAAGGCATATTAATCATATTTTCAATCAAAATTGATGAAGATAACATTTAAACAGTATTTTTTATCAATAAGGTACATAATCACAATTTCCATTCTTCTCATCTGGATTATCTTCATTTTCTGCCAGTCAAATGTGTTTTGATGGAATAGCATATTCTCATCTAGAAAGTTATCATGAGCTTGCTTTAAATCGTCTAATATTTTGCTGTTAATTGATTCTTAAGATACATAGGATTTGGTTCATGGAAGTGACACAAGGATTGAAAGTTTTTTCATCAATATAAATGCCTTTAATGATTCCAACAATAAACTCCTTAGCTGTTTCATAGTACTTTTTTTAAAACCAAAATCATAATGTTATTTTTGTTCTTTTGGTACATTTCTTCCGTACGATTTTGTTGAAAAACATGCTTTAGTATATAAAGTTGGCCACAATTTTTTAAATTCCACGAACAACATCAGTTTACAGCTTTATGTCTGTGAATGTTGAACTAGATTTTGTAACCTTACCAATGTATTCTTGTAAGACGTAAATACAATCATATTTTAACACAGTTTTTTGAAGACTCCAAAATCGCGGTCATTTAGTAAAACTGAATGACAGCGCATGAACAAATACTGAGATATCTTTTCCTATATGGCTGTCACGTCATCTTTTTCTTTGCAAAGATCTTGAACTGATGCATGCAAGAACTGCTTAAGCCAGCGATTTATGTTGTTTATACAACGAACAGTGATTACACTAAATTATTGGAACATGTAAGAATGTAGTGACTAGCGTGGGTTTTATCCATATTGTGTGGGTCTACTTTTAAGAATGCGTTCACAAAAAATATTTTTGGAAAAAAAATTGGCTTATCGGATTTTTGAAATGACCGATTCAAATTAACGCATGGATATATTTGAATATGCATAATAAGGTGCTTATGACAAGAGGTTTTAGTATTTTGTAAAAGAAAAAGAAAATTAGTTTCATACATTATTTGATAGCAAGTTTGTGTGTACGTGTGATATACATTTTCATAATTTCCTTGGAAATTTTGACATTTTTTCTTGACAGAGTTTTTTTTCCCTTCAAAATGTACTTCTCTTATTTATAAGAATATTTTTTTTCTTAAAAATGCCTAAAATGTGGAGTTAGAGTTGCGTAATATATTTTAATCATAAAATCATGTTAATAAGAATCCAAATTAAGATTGATGGCTTCACTAAGTAACATTTACATTTCAGTAAGCAGGAATAATCTAATATGTTTTACTGTAATATGTTATCCAATTATTGTGATTAATTTAAGAAAAAAAAAAGATTTAAAAATTATTCAGAGCAATACATTTTTAAAATACATCATTTTGAATTTCATGCTCGTAATTTTGACCCACCATCAAGGGATTAAGCCAACACTCGTGTTTATACCTCATCTTCCTGAAATCCACATCGCGTTAGGGTGTTGAGACGCAATTAAAGCTTAAATATTGTAACAATTAATATTGTAGCACCCATTATTCAACCCAACAATCTTCGGTAAAACTAAAGATCTGTGGAAACTTCTCATGCGTCGTCAGCCATGAAGCTTTCCACTTTGATTACAGGTATATGACGGTGATGTTTAATAATATAAAGGCATTGATTTAAATTTCACTAAAGAGTTTATATATTGTAACGTCCAATGAATGGAAACAGTCCTCGGCTGGATAAAATATATTAGTTATTTTAACAACTCAATTTTGAAATCTTCCATCGAGCTTCTACTTTTCCATTCCGTAATGTCATTCACACCGTCTTTCCATCTCCCGTGCTCTCTAGATAAGAGAGCACGCGATCTGAGATTAAGGTTATCGCTTGTTAACATGCACCAACTTGTTTTTGTTTTGAGAAATGGCGTCAACAAAAACGTATGGGTACAAAAGAAAAGGATACATGGTGTTAGGTTAAATAGATCGACATTAAAATAAATTATGATTATAATAATTGCATTTAGTTTGCTTAAGGTATATTAACATTGCTAAGATGTATTTAACATAATTTAATTTTTTATCATCTGCTTTTATTTTAATATCCGAACAGACTATTATTGTCTACTTCAATAGTTTATCGTTTGCTCATATTTGTCAATATTTAATTTAATAATAGCTCTTTGTAATAGAATCCTGTTTTAATTCTTTTTGTTGTTAATACTGGTAATTTTCTTGTACTTCAGAATGTTTTTTTCTTGTGCAAATAAAAATACCTTAGAAACTCCAAAAAAAATGTATTTTCTTTCTTAATTTTTATAGTAATTGCTTTCGTGGAGCCTGGAGCTTGGAAGTATGTTTACTTTATGTTTATTATATTCATTTTGGTGAATCGATAATATACAATGGGAAGATGATGTCTACCCAATATAAAGCACGAAATCTTCGTCATTGAATGGGGGTCGTGGTAGCCTAGTGGTCAAGGTCGTGGATAGCGGCTGGCGGTTTTCGTTCAGTCGCGGGTTCGATCCTTGGCCACCAAAGACCCACCGTGTAGCCGGGGCTGATGCACGTTAAATCTGTTCGGGGCCCAAAGTCCTCCCGTTGGCGTGGTGTGGATGTTAGGAAAGGGGGGTGCCAGCTCAGGTGTCGTCCTCGTCACTTGACCGTGGTTCAAAATTACGAGGTCCGTCGCCAATAGCCCTCGTGTTGCTTCTAGTGCGACGTTAATAAAAACTAAACTAAACTAAACTCGTCATTGAATGAGCTCGCAATTAAAAGTGAAGGTTTTTATAACCCAAATAAATCTTTAAAAAAATTTAGCACATTAAAAAAAGCTTATTTAATTTTTTTTTTTATCTTTCTCATTAATTTGTTTTGGACAAATAATCTACTGTTTATTGCGTTTACTTAAGTATATATGATTTTCATTAAAATAATATCATAAAATAATCTTGTCCTCTTTCTATATATATTTAAAGGTTTTCTGTCTTAAAAGCAATTATTGTAAAAGTGTCCTGAAGTAAGTTAGTAATGGTAGTTATTAAAAATCAGTTGGGTCAAATAACTCATTTTTTTGTTCGATTCCTTACCAAAATACAATCCTCGAGAGATTTCGCTGGGCACCAATGAAACATGCCCGTTGAATCGTATTTCATTTCAGTTTTTTCAAAATCGAAATCTTTTGCTTGGTCATCAGCAAGTCCTACCGCTAGAGGACCTTCTTGTTTATTTGATCCGTTAGTGCCACCGGCCCTACTGGTGGGCCTGTAAGAAAATGGAAAGAAAAAGGAAGTGAAGTATTAATTTGTAAGACAATACATTCCTGATGATTGAGTGAAAATATTGGTAAGTTTAAACTTTCTCTTGTAGATTAATATTATTAAACGAGTTTTCGAGAAATATGTTGTTTATTAGGATTTTACACTATTCTTTAACGATTTTTATATGATCTTAGGACTTTTGAAATTGTTTTGAATCAATTTTTCAATAATGTAATTATTTTACGGTTAAACAATTATAGTTCTGATTCAACTTTAAAATTTTTTACATTATTTAACTAAAAACAAATATTATTTAAATTTATTATTCCTAAATTTTAAATGAAAGCAATTGAAATTTTAAACTAATGTAAAGTGAGGTGTAAGCAAATCAGAAATTTAGTATAAGAAATTAATTATAAATATAATTAAAGAATGAAATTGAATTGAAATAAAATAATTTTTATGCTTGAAAAAAAAAGAAAGAGAATGATTTTTAATGAATGAAATAAAATAAACAAGCAACAGGCATAAATTTAGGTAGGAAAACCTGCAAATAATATCTCTATTTTTAAATATATAGAAAAATAAACTAGATGGCAAGTGGAATCGAAATTTCTGATATTAACTCAGAAATATAGATTTAAAATCTATTGTTCTGCAGCTACTAAGCTGTATAAAGTGAATATGAGCAGTATGTTCTCTTCAACATCTACAAAAGAAAATAATGATTTCATTAAGATTAATTATAAGAAAATGAGTTTTCTTGGTCGCAAGTGAGGAGTTTTAAGTCATTCTTAAGTTTTTATCTGCTGTGAATGAAATAGATAAACATTTCCGAATTTTAATATTTCTTCTTCTTTTTGGAAATTAAATATTTTGAAATTTATGGCAACATATTTAATCATTAAAATTACAAAGGGTTGTAAGATGCAAATCGTTGTTTTTGACCTATTATGAACAAATAATTTTTGTAAAGTGTTTACAAATTTTTCATCTTGTAGTTCTCCTCAAATGATGAAAAACATACAGTACTATTTGAGCAGGACTCAAGATGAACTCATTTTCTCTCTCATAGAAAATCTATTAATAATGCATAAATGTGTTATAGCAAACACAATCAAGCAATACCCAATCGAACAGAACATGCTTCATGCAATGCTAGTGCAATTTACAGTATTCATGCAAATATAGAAAGGTGCAAATATAAATACTTAAAAAGACAAAGAGGAAACAGCTTTGTGAGAAACATTGCTCTGTGACAAAACATGCGTTTTGATCATGCATCAGATTGGAAAAAACAAGTCAATAGAAATAGTCCTCTTAAACAAAATGGCAATCGAATGCGACAAAACATACATTTTCAAATCACCATTTGTTCTTTCTTTTCATTTTTTCACAATTATTTTTGCTGATATCAAATGCTAAGATATTCTGAATTCTAACTTTAATATTGTCTTAAAATGTTAGAACTATTATTTTAGGTAAATTTTCTAAATCATAATTTATACCAGCCTGAGCAAAGTCTTTCGCAGTTATTCATATCCTTGCACATGAAAATAAAATTTTTAAAGTATAAGAATTAGAGTAACAGGTAAAGAAAATCTTCTATATCTTTCTGAAACATTGTAAATTAATAAGAAAAGCGAGTTTAGAAGAAAAAAAATCTAAATAATTTTAATTTTACTGGAGAATAATATATATATTTTTTAATTTTATAATTCTAAGTTTTGTTTTCCGTGTGAGACACGTACCACTTGGTATAAGAGGACTATAATCCAAACATACCAAATAAGAAGAAAAAAGGCAGATTTAGCCAGAGTAATGAAAAATGAAGAAGAAAGTAGAGGCATACATGAGTTTTTTCACTTCATAGGCTAGGTGTAAGCCAGCAAATGTGTCGTCGGTCCTGGCGCCGTGCGTTGTGTTAGCCAGCGGGCTGGAAAGAAACAGGAGAAAGGGGCCAGAAGTGATAACAGGATGTGCAAAACAACCACACGCACGCGCACACACTAGAACGCGCATTTCAACGTGGAAATTGTGAGGTGCCAGCACAAGAAACAAAAACAAGCAAAGCAACACTTTTTTTCCCACAAAAACATAAAAATGAAATAAAGTTTTCACGGAGGAAACATTTCACCGAGGGCTTTATTTAATCTTTTAAGCTACATCGCAAAATTGAGATATTTAAAGTATTTTTTGTACTATTAAAATTAAATATATATATTTCTAAGGTGAACGTTTGTATGTATGGTATCCAAAACCTATCTGTATATGTACTTTCGAAATTACCAATTTGGAGACGTGTGATATAAATAGCGACGGAAAGTAGTAAAATAAATTTAAAAAAATGTATGTCTATATTGTTGTCGAAGGAAAATCAGAATTAAGGATTAAAATTTCACAGACGCGATTTTCTTGATAATATCTTAAATAAACAGAATCTGTCTAATTTTTAAAAGGATAATATTTAGGTAATATAACAGATGGGATAATATAACAGATTTCGGGATCAGGATATAGAGAAACATATTTTTAGACAGCCATTATTACTCCCTACATTAATAAAAATAATGGTAAAAGATTGTCATAAGAATAGAAATTATAAAATAAATTTTACTAATATGAGTGAAAATACAATCTGTCAATATACCAATAAATCGCCAAATAGAAAAATAAACTGTATTCACGCAGTTCATGTCTGAAAAGAATGTGTCAAAATTTGAAGAACAATATGACTAAAGGATTATTCGTATTCCTATGCTTATATTTGTTTTAATATTATCTAACGGCGACAATCTGTTGGTGATCTTAAGATCGTCTTGAAAACAAAACTTCTACTCAATTTGTGCTTTCAGATTTAAATCGTAGTTTATGAAGAAACATGTATTATTACAATAGTTTGGAAAAAGACAACTGTGATTACGATGAGATTCAATACCAGAAGGTATTAAGATGAATTATCGCATAAAGCTGTAGATGAACTGCGAAAAAAATAGAAACAAACTTATACGAAATGCTCCATATTCTAATGTTGATATTTAAAGTAATGAAGACGAGTAATTTTATATTGAAACAATCGCATCATTACAATTTAGGGTATGGGAAATAGTTGTCACATTTTGAAATAAA
The DNA here is from genome assembly GCA_019974015.1 of Nephila pilipes. Lineage (NCBI taxonomy): Eukaryota > Metazoa > Arthropoda > Arachnida > Araneae > Nephilidae > Nephila > Nephila pilipes. Next base: position 432,024 of record BMAW01064715.1, on the reverse strand, counting down.
TTAATATTAAATGCACCATTTCTCTAAATATCTTCACACTTCAACGCCATCGATTGTGTATAAAAAAAATTTGAGACCTTAAGTACGTAATTAAGCAGCAATGCGTTTTCGAAGAACAATTAGCATAAAATAATCAAACTTTACATTTTCGTTACTTGTCTTATACTGGTTATTTATAGTTACTTGTCTTGTTAACTTTCAGAAATAAAAGGTACAAGACATCCAAAATGTTTCAAAAATTTTGCGGTTGTTCGTTTTAATAATTCTCTATTATATCTCTAATCTTATATCTGACATGCGATGCACTGTCATAAAAATAATTTTTTAGCAATCCTCATCGCATTCAGACAAAATTAATAATGAATATCACTATTAACAGCTCAAAAAATTGAATGGGGTGTAAATTACTAGATTATTTTAAAAAAAATAACATAATTAATTTCTAAAGATATTTTACTATTATTTAAATTTATCTATTCACAATGAAGCAGGACATGATCCAAATTTCCTTTATTTCAACTTTTTCTAATTATATTCTTTTTTTTTTTTTTGATTTATAACTGTGATAAATTTAATGAAGGCCATTAAATGGGAGTTTAATTTGCAGAAAATATTTATTTAGGTACTAAATGTTGAACTTGTTCCCTTACAGTGAATGTTTCAGATTCCCATTTAATTGTTTTACCTTGCTTTTAATCAGAAAAGCTCTCGTGTTACTTTTAATATGAAGTTAATAACACCAACCAAACTAATGTTTTTAATCATGCCAGTGGGTTATAAAAAAAACCAGTTTGAAAATTATTTTATTTTTTATCCGTATAAGTTTGTGATAAGATGGTCAAGAAATAAGTTTAAACATAAATGTTCTAAAGGATCAAAGATGAAATAAAAACTGTTTTTCTTTAATATCGATATGTATTTTGTCGCAAAAAATAAGTGAATACAGAAGAAATAGAGCCACAATCAAAAATTGTTACATGTATGTAGTGTTGGAGGAGATAAGAAAAAGGATTACAATTTCAGAAAAAAAGATCGTTATTTTAAGAAGTTATGTCATAAAACAGGTTACACATCAGTAAGCAGTAAAACCACTTCTGCAGCTATACAGGCCGGAAAATGACTTAACATCGATTCATTTTGGTCACATATGAACTCCTATGAATGATTTTCTGATAACTTTATAACTGGGCAGTTAATTCTGTGATGTTCCGAAACTGCCGCAGTTGCCTTCTAAGCACTTACAAAATGTCCTCTATTGACGAGAGATTTGAGGACCAGACGTGCTATAGAAGTACGTCATATACACAAAGATATTGTTGAGAATGTCGTGCAGAATATGACCTAGCGGTGTCTTGCTGATGGATGATACTAGAGCGACTTGATGGCATAAATAATACAACCAGGGTTATAATACCCTTGACATAATTGTAAGCTGTCGAAGTGCCTTGAGGGATCACTACAGCAGATAGAGTGATCGAATCAATCGCTACCTACACTTTCCTACTTGGTGCAAATTATGCACTATATTGAACTATGCACTTCATCGAGTTTTCTATGACATTCGACAACAAATGCCGGGTTGGACAGCTGGACTGACCGCCTCCAAATGCGTGTGCGGTGATCATCAGCATTGAGACTGAAACGGGACTCATCAGTGAAGATAACACGCCTCCAATTAGGCACATTCTTGCTTGACTCAGATCGGCAAAAATTCATACGACACTCCCGGAATTGTCACTGATAAGCGTCTTAATGGACTTTGAATCCTTAATCCAGAGTCGGTCAATCGTTTCCGAAAAATTTTCCTTGATACCAACGAATGCCTGGTGGTTGGTGAATGACATCGAAATGATGCTAGTGACGTTTTTAGAGCGGACGTAGCCACTCAAGTGGTTGAGCAATCTTTATAGTCATTTGTGTTTATGGGACGTTCTCTCAGCCTCTATGAAGGTTTCTTTCTTCCCCTATCCATGGTTGCCTACACCGAGTAACTATCTTGTAACTCCGACAAAGGCGGCGACCTATTTGCCTGTTTGATCAACCTGCTCTCCTGGGGCCTACTAAACGGATCCTTTCAAAGCACATCAAATGTTCGTACTGCCGCTGGGTGCATCTCCGTGGCCCCTATAATTACAATATTGTGCATCCAGCCAAAATCTTTGTTTGAATTGCCCTGTGGCGCGTTCTCTTGCGTTTTTAATCGATCCCTGAAATGCATCTCATATGAACGTAGCACGCTTCCCCGTGTCTCTTTGGTATCGTAACTTTAATAATTTAAATGTCACTAATTACACTATATACGCGTTAAGTTTCATAATGGTAGCTCCATTTTTTCTGTAAGCATATATTTTTTGATATGGCTTATAATTCCCTTCTTTAAGAATTAAAGGGTAAAAAGAAAAAGGATTTTGAAATATCTATAAATTTCAAGAAAATAGTTAATAATGTACTCATAGTACTTTTAAATTCTCGTTTTATTATAACTGTGAAAACTTTTAAATATAGATAGGAATAACTTTTTTGGTTTTGGATTACCAGAGAGAATTTTCGAATGATAAGATCTTTAAAACATAAAAAATTCCATCTATTTTAACCAAGATTCAGAAGCACTGATTTAGGAAAACATTTAATTCATAGTCTTAATGATATTTCATGTTTCTTTGTATAACTTTTTTTTATCATTCAGAATAAGCAATGAAACAATTTTAAAATGCATTATATTTTAGAATTAATATTTTTGTCTTTTTCGTTTGAATTCAAATTTTATATCCAAACATTCCACTTTTTATAATTATATATATATACTATTTTTTCAGTTATGTATTCTTCCGTATACAGTTATAGTTATGCCTTACCATAATTTTAATAGATGTTAAACATCTCAAAGATTAAATTATTAGTGTGCTTTATTTTTTTAAATAAAATTCTGATTTCATTCTTAAAATTAAAATACCTAAGAATTATAGATTATGAGTATTTCTGCTAAAATTTTTATACTTAACAGATTCTAAATACTTTAGGAAAATCGGTGTTTCACACATTTCATTTGACAGAGAAAATATCGAATGTTAATTGGAAAATTATATTACTTTATGATGCGAATAATAGTATCTTTGTATATAGTTTCATTTTTAAAAAGTATGCTTTGAAGTTCCATGATTTAAAATAAGGATGCATGATTTCGAAATAAGAATTTTTAAAAGATTCAGCTGAACACCGTTATTATTTTTAGGAAATTTGAAGGAAATGTTTTTTTCATACATAAAAGTTTTCACTAACCGCTTTCATAAAGTAACTTTGATTGTGTTTTGTTAACTGATTACGATATGTCAATGAAATAATGCAGAATATTTAGCTTCATAGTATTCTACAGTGCTAAAAAAACTGAAAACCTATATTAATTCATTGACATATTATTTGTGTACAAATGATGATAAAACGTAGAATATTTTTCTTAGAAAATTATTACACATGATTATTATATATTTCAAGAATGGATATTATGATGTTGTTGCTGGGATATTCTTCTAGGTTCTTTACAATCGAAATCTCTGGTAATAAGAGTAATTCCAGTACCATGCAGAAAAATGCTAGATTATAAAGCTACACTATTCCATACAAGTATAATAATAAAAAATGAACACCCATCGTATCTTAAGTTATTATCATCCCTTCTGGACAAAATTAATACCATTGTTAATAAATCAACGGGGAATAGTTTATGATATTAATGATTCATCTAATTAATTTATTTAACATGTTTAATTTAAGTCAGAATAAGAATTTTTCCGCATGGATACTGTCTTTTTTTCGTAACTAATTTCTCATCATAAAATTAATAAAACTTCAAAAAATGCGGTTGAAAATTTCTTGATTATGGGAGTTTAAAAAACAGATTTCAAACATTAGGGGAATGTTTTAAAGATTTTGAGGTTAAATATCTATCGAGCACCTTTTAAGAAATTTTTTTATTAATTGATCGATAATTAATTTGCAATTCAAAAATGCAAGAAATATTATAAAAATACGAGTTATTAAATATAGTTATGAGAAAATGTAGAATAATTTACGATTTTTTCAGATATTTGAATTCTTTATTCGTGAAACCTTAAGCCGAAATTTCATGCAAATATCTTCAATACTTTCGGAAATATTCGAATTAAAGAGTTATGATAACGAAATAGTTCATTTTAAGAAGTCATAAAAATTCCTTTGATATAACTCCCATCAGTTTATAGTATTTCACTATTGATCCTTTCCCCTGTGTTGGTTGAAAATTAAAAAAAATATTATGAGCGAATTATTGTATTTTTAATAACAGTATTAATATATTTTAAAAAGCATACATATTATTCTTTTAGAAATAAAATTACAAGCGAATTTACTGAAATCAAAATAAATTATAAAATAATTTTAAAGCAAAAAAATGTAACTGTAGAATATTAAGGTATTAAAAAATATAAAATTAGCTTTGACATAATAACTTCTTTTGATCAACTCGTATATGTCATTGCATTAATTTTTTTTTAATTCTGAAAAGGAAAAGCAAAACATAGTTGAACACATTATTTACTTTTACTGAATTTATTATTTGAAAGAGTATAGAGCTATTATTTTTACATGAAAATTTATTTGTGTAGGCAATTTAATCTTAGTATTTTTATTTTTTATTGATGTTTCTGTTTATAAATATTACATTAACAATTCTTTCATACTTGATTTTAATTATATTTTATATGAAAAGGAAGCAAAGGATTATTTATAATTTTTGCTATCATTCGATATTTATTTATTATTATGAAATTATTTCATCCAAATAAAATAAAAATTAGTTTGCCAATTTCCTCTAACTTTTAAAAATAAAATAATAATACGTGATTTATTATTGGCAAAAACCTCAAAACATCTTTTCTAAGGACGCGGAAAAAAGAATTAATACTAATGTTAAGAATAATAAAAATAAAATGAATTCTCGAAAATAGTAACTTTTTATTGGTAGTTAGTTTTGCGAAATAAAAGTAACAGAAAATTATTTAAATATTCCTACATCAGAAATACAAATTAATTAAAATACTCTTCCTATTATTATCTTTATTTTTAAACATATTGCCTTTACTTAAACTTTTGATTAATTTTATCTGATTTAAATGCTCATAGGATTTATGACACAATTATTTCAATTATTGCCAGTTCTTATGAATTAATCTTATTTTATTTTAAAATTAATCTATTAATACGCATGACTGTCCAAAATTCAATGGGGGGGGGGGTTGTGAATGTAATCTATAATGAATCCTAATTGTTTTGATTTTTCTTTCAATCATAGAAATTTAATTTCATTAAGAGTTTTTGATAATTATAATTTATTTAAAGTTATCAAACGTATTATTTAAAATATTCAGAAAATAAATCATAATGATTGTTACAAGTTAATGGTATGAAAGTAGTAATCTAATACACGACCCTTTTTTTACAGTTCATCCATTACTAACAATCAATTTCGAATGAAATTTTAAACATATGTAGTTGAGAACATCTTTTACCCGATGTCCGCTCAGGAATTCGCTTTTTAGAAGTTAGTTGAAACCTTTAATATCTTTATTTAGTTCTCTTTGAATCACAAACAATAATTTCATTTGCTATAAAAATTACGGATGTTATTAAGCGTCCCCTGTTATCTATTGATGACTGAATATATTTATAAAATGTTTTAAAAATTAAAGTTCGTGTATTGGTTAATGGCATAAATTAAAATCCAGAATAAGAGTGCTGGCATGGGAATTTGTTCACATTAAATTTGTATAAATTAAAATCACACAGGATTTATTATTAAATATCCTTATATTGCACATTTAATAATCAATTATGACATTTGAATACTGATGAGTGTAATGTTTTAGTTCATTATGAGTTCAGCAAATTTTCTGTTTAATTTCAAATTTATTCCAAAAATATGACATTTTCTCTGTTGAATAATATGAATAAATAGATTAAACAATATCTAAGTTCATATAAAGATAAATTTATATGTGTTAAGGGAAATTAAAAAAATGAAATAAATATTTTTCATCTATACAGTTATCCTCCGTGAAAATGAATTTCATTTCAAATAAAGTTATTTATAATGTTATTAAAGTGTCTAACAAAAGAGTACAAACACAAATAATTAGCAATACGTATGCGTACTTTACGATCATTACACATTATCGATGCAATATTTAGAAGCCATATTTATTACAAACAATGGTTAATTTTTTCTTCAAAGCACACAACTTTCGGACTACATACTAAAACACGTTGCTGGCACAGGATACAAGCATTAACATTGGTAAGACACTTGATTGAGAGAAAATGTTAATACTATTGGAGAACAATTACAAACATTCCATACATATTTCCTTATAGATTTTTCTCATCTGAAATATTTTTACAACATCATATAGATTATATTTTTCATATTTTTGTATGTTAAAAAAGATTTCAAAATTATACTACTATTCACATAATTATTACTATTATATTAATGATATATATTTTCATCTAATTACTTACGGGAAAATATCAGATTGATGATAGTGTAAAAATATTTTAAAATAATGTTTATACACTGAATATATTAAAAATAAAATAAGAATCATTTTATAAATTGCAAACACACTCATAAAGTAAAAGTTAATTGGTTGAAACACGAAGTCAATGAATTAAGTTACACATTGAAATAGTTACAAAAATTATAAAATTAAAAAAAAAAAAAAAAAAAAAAAAAAGAATCGGTGCGGGAACACTAAAATTTAAACAAATTCTTGCAATACGTATTATTATTTTTCACATTTTCAAAATAAATTCTTCTTGAAAGGGCGTTTATGAATTAACATTTGTAATGAGCCTTTTTTACATTAAGTTCTATTAAAATCTGTGCAAAGAATTAAAATAAAATTATTAAACTTCGCAGATGTGTATTTTAATTAGCTGACTTCAGAATTCAATTATTGAGTTATTTCAGGACCAAACTAGAACGCATTTTACTTGGAAACTAAAAAATTCTTATTTCGTTGACTCAGCTACATGGTGAACACATATATGTGAGCACAAATTTCCGTATTTTGTGAACTAGATAAATATAAATAGCATTCATGCAGTACAATACATAGTCAAAACTCAACTGACCTCGGGAAGAGTCCTTGATTTGTATTAGATTGCCCCACTCCATTCTTGGCGGCTGGAGATGTTAACAGAGGTGTAGCAGGATTTGCACCAGGGGCTCTCTGGGGCTTTAGGCCTGTGGAAGAGTTCCGTTGGCGGGGCTGAGTGCCATGCACAGCAGTAGTGCCTTGACTTCCGTGGTGCGTGGCGTTGTGTCGGCCACCAATTTGCCCTGCGATGTTGCTGACTGATATACAGAACAAAAACTTTTATAGCTTTGGCTTACAAATATTTTTAACGCTGAAAACGATTTTGGGTGTAGGCAATATTTTTGTTTCTGTATTGTTAAAACTGACGAATAAAAAAATACTACATATTATCTTCTATCCATGGAAAATTTTGAAAAATTGAAATCAAATTTTTGAAGAATCAAAATTTATTAAATTTCATCTTTTATTAAATTGTTATTGAATCAATTAAAAGAATCATACACTTCTGTTTTTCAATATAATGAAACATTTTAGACGTATTCCAATTGAAATTTGGTTGTTCTTTTCACAAAAAACTCTCAAAGAGAGAAAGAGGAAAATGGCTCCAAAATTCCATGATGTATTTTTTAAAAAATATTTGATTTAAAATCTGTAATAAAAAAAATTAGGAACAAATATATTTCACTCAGAACGGAAATATTTTTATCACAATCAAATTTCTATTTTAACATTATTTTTACCAAATCATACTTCATCTGTCATTAAAACAATGAAACAATCATGACTTAGGGAGAAAAAAAACCTTTACCGTTTTATATTTTTCATTTTGTCTTTAAATGCCTTTAAGTATTACTGCATATTAACTTGTTTTCTGAAAAGCTAACATAAAGCGAATGATCTCGTGCATTTTACCCACACTATGTCAATTTTATTTAAACTAATATGATTTGGATGATACAATTTTGAAGAACAAAAAAGAGAAGCAAACGTATAAAATTAGAAAAATAATCAGTCAGTCAATAAAAGTTATTAATGCAATTCTCCAACTGGAATTTTTCACCATTAATAACCATCTAAATCTGAATCAGTTTCACTTTAAAATAGTTACGCTCTTTTGTAATGAAAGATTTTAGGTAAAAAAGAAATGAATTTTCTAAAGTAAATAAAATTTCTTTCATATATGAAATAATTGTTCAAGGTATATGCTTCGCAAAAAAATATTTTTTAAGACGAGAAAGAAATAATAGAATAATTTTATCAGAAATCCTTTCAAATCTTATTAAATAATACAATATTATTCTCTCTTTAAATATTTCTAATAAAACGAAAATAATTTTCTTAAGCGCTGTAACAAAAGCAATCTAATAACTGTACATAAATATAGTCTTTTATATCTCTTCGTGTTTCACTTTTTCTTTGAATGTTAATGGAATTCAGAAGAATAATTTCGATGAAATCTGTGCGTGAAGTATAAAATCGTTTGAAACAGAAAAATAAGAATATTGGCATATTACTAAATTACTTACATTCATTGGGATTTTTAGTTGCGTCTGAAAAGAAGAAAGAAATAATTAACAAAAATTCGTAACAAAATAAGAACAAATAAATATTTACTTATGAAATTTTACATATTAATTGATAAATGTTTCACTGTTGTTGTTGAAATCTATTCATACGAATACCTTTTCATTTAACTTTTAAAAAACATTATTTTATCTCAATAAAAGTTACAAATACGAAATTGGTTGTAAAATACAGATTAGTTTAACCTATAAGTGAAATGATTTTTTTTTCAAAAAAAATTATTATTAAGTTTAGATTGAATTTCTTTAACTTTCAAGCTATTAAATGTATTCTTTATTATAAATGTAATATTTTTTGTTAAACGAAACAAATAATATAAGTTAAAATGTTTATAATACGAGTCTGATGAATGCCCTTTTGAGTGACTAGAATTTAATTTTACTATACATTTTAACAGCATAGCCTTTTAAGTTGATTTCTTATTTCTGGATTTGAATTAAAATTTCGATGCTTTTTTTTAATTCTATTTCTTTGAATTTATCAAATATTTTTCTTAAACAACAATATTAAAATATTCTTAATGTTGTGGCTTTATACAAGAGTTTGATACTACAAAAATACACAATCTGTTCAGTTACTGTTATTTCTTGTGTTTAATATAAGGTTTCTAAGATTTTCTATTTATACTTGCCTCTTAGTTTCACCCTCTTGGGTATTTCTGGAGGCGTGAAGGTTGGGAACGTAGAGTTGTGTACACTCTCATCTGGAACGTAATTATGTGGGGAATTATCCAGTTATGAAAATTAGCACAAAACATAGAATACCATAAAAAAGCAAACTAGCAAGAAAACGTAACAATCCACTGATAATGAAAACATCGAGGGAACACAACAAACACACACGAGCAATACAAACATCCATTAAAGATGGACATATTCATCGCAGCATTTCAAAGCAGAGAAAAATATTGGCCGTGCAAACATTCAAAGCAAGCAACATTTGCTTAATAATAATCGCAGACTGAGGATTTTGGAAGGATAAAAAGGGTTTAATATATATATATTATAAAAGCAGAAATGAAAGCGGAAATAGAAATAGTTATGTGAGCAAATTATACGTAATACTAAGCTAAAATACGTACATCAACGAGATCAAAATACAAAAATAAGTACGATTCTGTGATTTATTCTGTTATGAATGTTAAGAAAGTATTTACTAAAAACCCTTAATAAACAATTAATCGTTGTTCTGTTATATGTCTTAATATTCATTGAAATTCTGAAATTAATCAGGTTTTGTGTATTCTATTTTGATGACCATGAAAATAATTATATTAAACAAGATAAAATTACTATTATTTATTTAAAAAGGTGTTTAATTTAATTTATTAAATTAAAAAACTTTTTTTTTACGTTGTACCAATATGTAGAAGTAAATGGGGTTTCTGGATGTTTTGCCAAAATAAGTTTTTTTTTTTTTACCTAAACATGTGTTACTCAAAATCTCATTTGTTCACGTTTTGAAATCAAATGTAATTCCTATTTAATTTAATTTTAAAATTGTTTATAAATAAATTTAACAAGTTTTAAACTTGGCATTTTTCGTGGGGTGAGCAAATGCGAAGTAAAGCAGCATGCAAAAGAGGAAAGTCCTGTAGTTATTAGTAAGGATTTAATTTTGTTAATTGATAAATCAAGGATTCTCAGAAGGGAAAGTTAATGATGTTATCAAGAATTTAAATTATATTAATTTAATTGTACACAATACTGAATAATTAATTTATTGATATAGTTTTGTAAGTGGCAGTGGTAGCCTAGTAACCATGGCCTTGAACATGTGGCCGAGTGATGGGTTCGAGACTAGATGCCACTAAACAACCTCGTGCAGTGGAGCTGATGCACTTTAAATATGTCGAGGTTTCAAGTCTTTCCGTTATCATAGCGTGGAAGTTTGAAATGAGAAGTACCAGCTCGAGTGGCTTCCTCGTAACTAGAACGAAGTTCCAAATTTCGAAATCCGTTACCAATACCCCTCGTGCTGCTTCTAAGTGTGATGTTAATAAACAATCAATCATCAATCAACCTCTTCTTTAAATTCTAGTTTTTCTTTAGAGGAATAATATAATGCTAGATATTTGTTAAAAATACAACTTTGGGAGATTAAAGTTCTTTAATTCTGTAAAGTAAACTAATCTTTTTTAAGTAAGAAGATTTTAAGTTTTCACTAAAGACACACATGATTGAAAACGAACCATGTTTGACAGGCTTACATCTTATTTTATTTTCACATCAACATATCGTTAATAGATTTTATAATTTTGAGCCAGTAAATTTTAATCTCATAAAAGAAAGCAAATAAAAGTAATATACATGCAGGATTAAATAAAACGAAAAATGTTAAAACTTTTCATTTTTGTGTACAAGCGATTCATTTCCTTTATTCCATTTTATTCATGAATTATCTAATCACTTTATCCCTCACAAATAAAGGCTTTTGTGACCGTGTATAGCTACGAGTATTATGGCAACATGCAACTCATAAATGATTTAAAGTATACTCAAAATATTTTACTTTAAAAAATAAAATGTTTCAGATATTGTATATTATGAGTTACAATTTTAAATGTTTTAAAGGAAAGTCTTATGAGTTAAATTCCTTTATTTCTTTCAATTTATTTTCATAGATTCACAAAAAACATTGAAAATAATTTCAAATTAGAAGTTAGTTTCAAACTGTGGTATTTTTTGTTGATTTAAAAAGATTGTTAACTCTTACAGTGTGAAAGTATAAGAAACTGTAAAGTAATTTTGGAGATATTACTTATATATAAGTAACTTTAGTATTATATTAGTTTAATATTATAAGTAATTTTTTCGGAGTAAGAAAATTAATGAGGATAAGTAGTAACTTAATAGCTGAATATTATCAGCCTAACTATCAAAGAGTGTTATAAATGTATTTCACTTAGAATAATACCTTCGTTGTTTAATCTACACACATTTAGATCATATGGTTAAAATTTCTAAAAAATTAATAAATATATTTCAGAAATATAATTGATTTTCATTTTTTAGCATAGCAAAAAATTAGTACTTCTTAACTTTTCAGAAAAGTTAAATAATATATTTTCGTTACATCCATGCATAAAAATGCAAAATAATAATAAAAAATAATAGTTTCCCTCTTTAACATATAATGCAAAAAACAGATAAATGCGGGGTTTTTTTTTTCAAATTTCAATACTTTTAATGCTTGCAAAATTTTCTAACCCACGAATGTCCCTCAGAAGCAGTTGAAACTAAATTTTTACTATGCTGAAATGAAGACATTTAAATGTTTAGTTCAAAATAATAGAACGGCCCACGTAAATGTGCAGAAAGAACACACAGATCATAGCGTGCACACGGCAAGCATATGGAAGCGATTTCGAATTGAACCTACTATTATCTGATTCAGATACTTCAGCCTCAATATCAACTGCACTTCCAGTTCTTGAGATAAAATATTCTGTGGAGATTCACAATCATTTTGTTTAATATTTGCACGAATTTTCTTTAATATACAATACATCAAATATTCCAGAAACATTAACAGTGCTTTAAAGCCAAACAAAGCCAGGCAATTAATTAAAAACATAACATCAATTATTGAATAAAGAGTTGCGAAAAATAAAAGATGTGTAACCTTTTTTTAAAAAAAAAAAAAAAATGCAAGTGCGATGCTCTTTAAAAAATTTATAAAAAAGGCGCAAGCAAGTAATTTAAGTAGCAGTTTAAAGCTATTATTTTTAGTAAATTAAGTATGCCTTTATTTTTATAATATGTATGTTTATTGATGGTGTTTAAAGCTCAGATCGAAGTGTGAGTATATTTTTAACGAACCGAGTTAAATGTAATTGAAAGTAATAGAAATTTTAACAGGTCTGATTGGAACTAACGTTTTAACTGAATTATTTTGTAAGCTCTTTACATATTACATGAATCGATTAGCATTGGAGAACATTATTGTAAAATATGTATAAAACATTATTGAAAAATATCTAAATTGAATTAAAAAATATATGGAACATAAATACTTTTTTTATAACAGTTAGAGCGGGGAAATTATTTTTAAAATTCTCTTTACATCTTATGAAAGCTAAATCACATTAACTCGTACTTTGTGTATAATACTTGCTGATTGCATTTATAACAAATTGTGAATTGGTAAGTTTATTTCTACACAGACTTCAGAAAGAAAATTAATTTAAAACTTAAAATGTAACAATTTTACTTTGTATACCATAACAATATTTACAAATGAAATGATTTATTTCATTTGATATACGCCAATCATAATGTAAATTTCATGAGCTTTCAAAGAAAGCAACTGAACACGAAGAGCGTTATTTTGCAGATATATTTATATATATATATATATATATATATATATATATATATATATCTGTGTGTGTTTCTTTTCTTTTCAGTACAAATAATGCCCACATATTTCAGTAGTTTTCATATTCTCATGATATTTTACTATTATAGTGTATATTTTCATTACATCTAGTACATTTTGTTGAAATTTGCATGTTTTTTCAAATTGAGATTTTGGACCAATGAATATTTGTTTAATTTTTAATTATTATGATTTTAAATGAATATACTTGTATTTTTAAATTGCTTTTGTAATCTACAAACACTTATGAACTCTAAGTATCTCTTCCTTTGTTTATTGCATGCAAGCGCAATGATAATTCTTTTCAACAGGATATTTTATGTGCTGGTTCAGAAGGACTACAATGCAGGGAGGACTCACTGTTTATTCACATCAACACAACATTCATACTTAAAACATTTAATCCAACATGCATTATACTAATAATGGAATATGAATTTGAGTTTCCTGGTGACACAATAAAATTTGCTCCATTTAATGGAAACAAAGATTTAAGTATAAAAATGTATAAAGAGTTATATTAAAACATCGATACGAATATTACAGCCAAGCACACGTACTAACTACCTAATTAAGATAAATTTACACTCAGTGACAGCATGCGACATCGAGTTAATAGCTTCCGCAGTGGTGGCTCTGATTAGCCTCAAGTAAAAATTAATAATAATAAAAAAAAACCCAGACTGGTTTATTCAAATATTAAAAACGGAATGTCTGATTATATATTAAAAAAATTATTTACTAAAGAGATAATATAATTTTTATTATGGTTATATAATTTAAAAATAACTTTAAGTAACTTGCAAATTTATTTAAAACACTTGCCTTTCATACGAATTGTTTGAAAAGAAAGTAAAAGCATCCTGAACGATCATTTGTTATATTTGATACTTACGGTAAATGTAGTGGTAAAATAATTTTTTACAAATGACGTTTTCTCGTATTAATTAAATTTCGAATAAATTATAGAAATACAATATTTCTTCTTTATTTAAATCTTTAAAAGTACTTATTTTTACGTATAAGAAACACGTTTTTCAAAGATTAGGAAAAAAATCGTCTAATTAATTAAAATAATTGATAATTTTTTTAATTAGGGGAACAATTTTTTTACAGTGCATAACTTGAAATGCTTTATATAACGATGATTGTACTAAAGAGAACAAAAAATTTCCCTTTATTTAAATAAGAAATAATACATTATGCATTTTAAATAAAATTATACTGCTAAATAACAAAGAATGAAAAAAAATATATATAATTCCAGTTATTGTGCAAAATTATAAAATGCAAATTACTTCTTTGAGTAAAAAGTCCTATTTTCAATCCAGCTTGTAGTAAATATTTATTATTAGATCACTTTATGACCGAAGTAGTTTAATTTATAATTTAATGAAAGAAAATTTAATTAGAACATAAAGTCATATTTTATATTGAAATATTATTAGTAAAACAAATGAGTTAAAAATATTGAGTTTAAGTAAGTACTTTAGTTTTCCACATTAGAATTTAAAAATAAATTAAACGCAGCTGATTGCGAGGTAATTTATTTCTTTTTACCAATAGTTTTATTTTGAGAATGAATAGAAATAAAACAAGTTAATACAGCCACCACTGGGAGTACATACAACGGAATTTGACCAAAAAAAACTACATCAAGAGCTTCATTGCCACGAATAATACTGAAAAGAGAGGAACGTACTTGCCCGTCCAACAACTTGGACAGCTCTGACACCTTTCTTAAACAGCGCCACTGCAGCGAAAATAACATAGTAACAGAAACCATTAGCACAGAAAAAAATCAATTTTAAAAAGGCTTACCATTGCTTAGCCTTTTTTTTAAAAAAAGTAAATGAAGGATTTCAACAGCTGTTTTATAACTGTATCTATATATCAATTTCATATAAATGGTTAAATTTTTCACGTTTCTAAATAAAATGATGTATACTTGTTACTATTTCATAATTTTGTAGTTTTTAAGCAGGAATTTTTTAGGAATTAATATATGAAAAATATTATCTGTAGTCTTTGGTCAATACATTTTTCATCATATTCTTCAATTACATTTTATTAAGACTGTAAATGTAACGTAACTTCTGAGTAAAAATGATATTAAATTTGTATTAAAAATTTACACATAAGGAATCTAGAAGATTTTAATTTGTACATTTATTAAAAACTCCATTAAAAATTTATCTGTTGGTTTTAATTAGTTTAATGGGATCTTTCTCTATGTCACTTTTTAACTCTTAAATATTTCAATAGATTTAAAACTCTTGCCGTAGGTTTTTATATAAAATCATGACTAATATTAAGCAAATGTCTTTCAGATATTACACTTCAATTATTAATAGAGACATTTTGTCTTAAATAACATAAATAATATCAAGGCTATATGTATTTAGTATTTGAAATATTCACTCATGAAGCTTTTCGCTTGAGGCACTAAAACCAAGATACAAATAAAGTAAGCCAATTAAAAAATTGATCCGTAAGTTTACCAAGATAGAATATTATAAAAAAGTCCTAAAGTTTAAACATTATAGGAGGAATCTTTTTAAATGGAGTTTTATTATAATAATTAGTATTTTTTAGTTATCGAATTTTTTAGATGATTGAAAACTACTAAAGCGTTATTTTTCAATGCTTTGGTATATTTAAAAGTTATGATGACTTGATGATTTCTTATCGTAAATTTGGTGTTTTAAATTATATATTCCAAACATTTTTTTTCACTGTACAAATGAATTATGTAACATTGTTTATACTCTTTCGGTTTATACTGAAAAGAAATTTATTTCACTAAAAATATTTTAAAATTAACATTTGTTGACCTTGCATATTCAAGTAATTTTTTTTTTTTAAAAAAAGCCTGTTTAACATACTCTGTAAATTCTCACTAGTACTCCAGTTAAAAAGTATTAGATTCGCAAACGTTATTTTTTTTTTGAAGGTTACACTAAGTGGATAAAAATTTATTCGTTTTTCCCCCTGTTGAAATCCTTCTACGATATGGTTTCAAAATAATTATTTATTAAGAGCTCCGTAATGTATTAAAAAAATGAAGATGAAAATATGAAATGTTACGAGATGGAGCTACACAGATTACTTCATACACACTTTCCAACATCGCACACAAACATATTTGGGTTAACACAATTTTATACAGATTACAATTTTTCTTGGGATTCTGAAGTAAGGAAAATTATGCATTAGAACGGGGAATATTGCTCAAAACACAATTTTGTAAGAAAATATCGGAATCTGTTTGAAATGATATACAAATAAACCTCATTTGACTTTGAGGTGTGAACACCTTCAAAGAATATCTGAAAGCGTCTGCCATATAGAACTACCTACAGTTTACTGAAATTCTAATCCTACGTTCTGATGCACTACCTAAAATAGGTGTTCTCTTCCTATGAATGTGTGTAACATTCATTTAAAGTTATTCTGAGCCTTTATTTACATAAAAAATAAATGAAAACAAAACTGCAGAATAAAAAGCACTATTTCTATCTAAGGATTATCGGTACTTGACTCCTCAGCGTTTGAGGTTGTTATCAGCACCTAGATGAATCAGCCCAAGCAAATAGGTTAAAAAAGCGTTCAGCATAATTAGAACCAAAATACTAAAGGCCAAGTTGAAGCCACAAAGAACTGATAAAAACTCATTTACCTTTCTGTTTTGGATCTTTGGCTGCATGTGGGCATAACATGACAGAACATTATTAGCTCAAACATGAATGTGGGAGTACAATACATACAAAAGGAGCTACCATGTTTAATCGAACAAACAGGAAGGTATTCTCTCAGAATATTCATTTCAAAGCGTAGGAAAGGAGCGTAACTACTGTGGAAAGTTTATTTTTCCATAGTAATGAAAAATCACCAAGATGCATGGATATTCTATAATGCTCTTTTTCCCTTCTTTTCAAAGGAAGTTTGAGAAAATTAGAAATGTAAATGAAAAGAAACTGAATGCGAGCTCTCTATTTATAAAACCTTTATAACAAGGAAAGTTCGAGTAACTAATGTTTAATGTTTATTTAAATGTTAAAAAATCTGTAGTTGAGTAAATTTTATATATATATATATATATATATATATATATATATATATTGTAGTACAGTTACTGAAAATAAAATTATTTATTTTAAAATATTTTCTGAATGTTTCAATGACGATAATTTAAAGAGAACTGTTTTTGTGAATTTAGCATCATTGTAAATTTTATTTTAAAAAATTTTAGAATTAATGAAAATGTTATTTTAATATGAATCGAATAATTCTCTTTTTTATTTACAATAAATATTCATTAGCAAAGTAAATAAAATTTATTATGTTGTTATAATTCTTCAACTATAAAAAAAAAAGTTGTCATATTCATTTTGTATATTAAAGACATTCTGAGAAAGTAGATATAATCGAATTCCAAACAAAAAAAAATCCATGCAACTGCATGATTTTCCTTACTTGTTATTCTGCAGTTATTTTTGTAGTTCTTGCGTGCGATAAATCCATCACATAACTTAGCATTTCTCATTTTTATAATGTTACTTCTAAAGTCAGCTTAAATCGCTTGTTCATTCAAGTGTTTTAAAATTATTAAGAAAGCTAATAAATATGCTTCGGAATAAGCTTTGATACTTACGGTTTTTACACTTGCATTTTTTAATTAACTTTTCATCCTTTACATCTTCATGGCAATGTTTGCAATAATACCATGCCCTAAAAAATATGAAATATAATATATTTTTTTTTATTTCTTTCTTAAAATATGCACATTTAATGTAACAACTTTAGGAAATTATAGAATTTATTCTTAATGATTTCTAAAATATTTTTTCAGCTATTTATGGGACTATATTTATATTTAAAATTTTATATAGTGATAATTTTATATATTTATAGTGATACTTCTGTACATTCTTTCTCAAAATTAAAAGCATTAAGCTGAATCATTTTTATCTTAGAATTATGAACTTACTATTTGTTTATTTTAGCTTCAACTTGCTAAATGCTGAAATACTAACATTGACGAAAATCTCAAAAATAATTTAAATACTTATTTTCAAAACTTAAGAGTATCCAATTAAATGTTTAATTTCTTTAAAAAATTACAATGCACTTCTGTGTTGCGCTTTTTCAAAATTTTTAAAGAAAAAAACTTGTTAGTATTTAGTTTATTTTTATGTTTACATTAAAAATATTACCATATTTTTACGGCTGAAGACATACTGAATATTTAAAAAAAGTATCTCTTAAAATATCCCTACCTAAATAAATTCAAATATAATTATCAAAAAAAAGGAAAAGAAAGAAAGAAATAAAATATATGGTGCATTTACCTTTTAACTTCATCAGCTGATTGAGCCATGAAGAATCCTTGCGCATTTGGACCAATCTTAACTTTTTTCTTTGGATTGATGGTAATTTTAGTGTCAGAGCTGTCTTCGTTTGGGATCTCGATGGCTAACAAGAGAAGTTTCAGCTTAACGAAGCAGAGCCTTTGAGGATAAAAAAAATAAGAAAATTTAGTTTTTAATTTGTGAAAGAAAAAAACGAAAAAGAAATATCTGATATTGATGTAATAATATAAATGCAATAGAGAACATTTTAATAAGATCTTTATTTCGGGTAATTTTTCTTTTTCTAAAATAATAATAATGGATCAAAATAAATATTATTACGTAAATATCCAATGTTGTGATGGTGGGTGTTAGTGATGTTAATCGCTTGGGTGTTAGTGATGTTTTAAATAAAGTTTCATAAATTGAGAATAAATTGGCAATTTTTATTTGAACGGTTATTAAAATTTGATAAATATCGACTTGAGAGGAAAACTTTACTCCAAATAGCTATTTGAACGGTTTTGAAGAAAATAAATACGTTCCGAAAACCTTAGAATAAATATTTCGGTCTCTATAATTATTTAGAATTAGAGAATTCACAAAATTTGACGTAATCTGATAAAGTCTCCTCATATTCAAATCTTGGCTAACAGAATCAAATAGAAACGGTTCTCGCATGTTTCTCCCTTCAAATAAACAGTTGGACTTCTTTACGATGTTATTTTGAGAACCTCGCCTTGCGAATAAATCGTAACTTATGCATACTAGTTTTGCTACACACATATATATAAATATATATATGTACCCAATTCTTTTTTACACGATTTTGAAATAACATGATTCATCAATATTCTTTTTTACACGAATTTTTTGTTCTAGCTCGAATTCCCCCCCTTCCCCAAATTTTTAATTCTAATTTTGACAGTCTAATCAGAAGATAGTCGGCTTTTGCCCACATATGTGTGAGTATTTTTTTACTCCATAGTTTATTTATTTTGTATTCTGGAGCTAAGGGGAATACCCGAATTTTATAATCACTTTTTTTCTTTATTTCGTTGTTCTTCAACTTGAACACAGCATTTCATTCTTCAGCCATTCTCCTAGAAACTCGACTTACACTGGGAAAAGGGGATGACTTAACAAAGGAAATTCGCGAAATTTGGCAAGGAAGGAAAAAATGCGCGCAAAAAATTTATTTATTTCATTATAAGTACGTATCTTTAATTCTATTAAAATAATAAAGAAGTCGATTAAGACGAAGGTGAAGTTCAGCTATTAACAGCTGGTTTAATTCGAGAGGGCTTGAAATTTGCTACAAATATGGAACAACATTTTCTTACTCATGATCCTGACATAGAGCGTCCATTAAAATTTTAGTGTAATCTTAAGTCTTGTGTAGCAGGATATCAAGAATTATATGACCAACTTGAGAAACCAAACAAACAGCTGATAACAGACTTTATTATAACAACAAACAAACAAAAAACAACAAAGGCCGTTAATAACGAATGAAATTCTTCATTTGAATCAAAGCCGACTGTTTTGCTAGATATGTCTGACTCATGTACTAATGATAGTATAGTTGATCCAATTCGTAATAAAGGTGGACGCTTGTTATCAAGTAGCGATGAGTGGTTGTTAGTATTTTTATTCCTAATTTCTATCTGAATTTTTATACGTTGTATGTACCTATAGACTGAATTTTCAATGCACACTATTTTTAATTTTTTTGTAATAAAAATGAATTGTTTATGTATCATAAATATGTAATATGGATTTCATTAATACTTTTTTCAACGGTTTTTTGAGAAAATATTTGGATTTTTTTTTTATCTTACACGATTTTTTAAAATTGTGGAACATATCCCCAAATATACCTATGTCGTAAGTGTTTTTTAATGATTTTTTGCACGGTTTTCTAAAGAATATATCTATCGTGTAAAAAAGAGTTGGGTATATATATATATATATATTGAAGAAGATGAGATAAAGAGGCTGTACGTGTTAAGATTTAAGATGCTGAGAGGAGACAGAAAGTAAGCAAAAGTGTAATATGCATAGTTTTGGTTCGAAAAGATAAGTAATCGTCGGATAACTAATAGCTAATATTTGACGTCGACATTTTATATGTATTATTGATTTGGATTCCGTTTGCTGTAATCGAGATAAGAAGAATATTATAGTTAAAATTTGCGTTTCGGACGCGAGTTAATTACTATTCCTCATTCAAAATAATAGTTGAATTATTGAATTATTATAAGAATTAATTAAAATTCAGTTAATAATTCCCGACTGACTATTTAATTGATAGATTAAGTAGTTAGTTGCAATTGGTCAGAACCTAAGTAGTAAAGCTGTTATGTCACAATATTTCCACCAAAAGGCTGATTAAACTGAAGCATAATAGATGTCAATGCTTTTAATCGAATGTTGTCTTAATTAAGTCATAAACTGGAGATCATGAAGCAACAAAAAATTAAAGGAAAGCTTGGAAGGTCAGAAATGATTTTGCTGGTTAGACATTTTTACCGATTTTTAAGAAGGTCTACAGCTGTCAATGATATTATAAAAATTGCTTTTTTTCAATAACGTTACTAAAATATTTTTATCTCGCTTTCTCATCCTCATCTACTATTTCAAGTGTGAAAATTGTTATCTGCTCATTTACTATTAACATTTTTTCTACTTAGAATAATTATGATACGTAAACAAATACAGAGATCTTCCATTCATCTCGAAAATTTAGTCGCTTAAATAATTCATTAAGCATAATGTTTTACCTTAATTGAATCTTTGTATACTTACTCCGCTGCCTGAGGGAAGGTCATCCCACCAAATGATGGCGATAAATTCTCCGTGTACATTTCCATCCCTGTACCGCACAAATAATCATTCTGCCATTCTGGCATATCTGGTGACTGAAATGAAAGGGCAGAGACTTACAGCAAGTATTTCACAATCGCTAATGAATAAAAATAGAGAAAATCAATTTGAGAAATTATCGAATTGAATTTATTGTTTAGTTTATAGCCCATCAATCTTTTGTTCACACAGAATTCTTTATTAATTGACGTGAAATTTGAGATTAATGTTTTAAACAGTTTTAAGTACATATTCCCCAATCAACTGCATAGAAGTCTTGAAAACGGGTAATTTTAATTAATGGAAAAGGGCACTCCACTTTAACATTCGTTGCGACTTTGGTAGTATGAAAATTTGAACTTTTCAGCTTAAATTTAGTTCCAATAAATTAAATCACATAAATATTACTATTTAGATAAGTTCATATAGTAGTATTATATCCTTTAAGATATCTAAACTATAAAGTATTATTATTGTGCATTAACATCTGTGGGCTCTTTCTGACTTTATATTTTAATTGCAAGCTTCTTTCCAATTAAATGAAACGTAGTTACTGATGCAAATTAAATAAACTTTAGAAGTGGTGTGAATAGATATAATATATTAGCATTAAAGCGAGAAAGAATTACGTTGAATTAAGAATAATAATAAGGTTACGGTAATAAGAAGGTATAGCTTTAGATGGGGGGTCAGAAATCTTTTGGTGCGTATAAATGATTTGGTGAGATTAGTTGCGCTATGGGATGGATTGAATATTTCAAAGAAGGTATGCGGTATTCTGGTAAGCTGATATATTGAAGTGGTTAGTACTCGCCTCAAGGGACTAAACTGTGGAGAGCGTCCCCCTTATTAGGAGATTAATAAACAATGTTTTGGAAGATAATTAACTATTTTAATTAATTTTTGCATAAACTTTAAGATGACAGATGGTTGACAACTTTAAGACGGGTAATAGGTTTTTGGAAATTTTATATTGTGATATTATATTGTGATTATCGCAAAATTTATATATTGTGATGTGAACAAACTTTAAGATGACAGACAAGACGGGTAATAGGTTTTTGTCCCAAACTAGCATAAAAATATGTGAAAAATCATTTTCATTAGCAGTGTTTTTTGTTTGTTATTGTAAAATCAAAATAATATACATGAACGGTTTTGGAAATTCGATATTTTTAAATGATTCCATTGATGTTAAATAGATAAAGCATTTAGATCGTGGGCTCTCAAACATTTTTTTTTTCTTTTTTGGCCTACCACCTCCTTCTGGAAAAGAAATTTTCTTACTGCCCCTTTTCAAGAGAAAAAACATTTGGACCCCTGTACTTGAATTCAATGGTATAGTTATGAGTTTTCAGATCTTTATAATTAATTAAAAATACTTCACAGAAAGTCATATAAAAAAGAAAGAAAATATCGAGAAATTTTTTTTTGAATGTATTTTATTCCATGCAATTAAAAGTAATAATCTAGCTTTGAAATGAAAAGTAAGAAACTCTCCATTGGATTAAAATTACATTGGGATATTCGACGTGGCGTGTCATGGGGAGCCTTAATAAGGCCATGCAAACTCTTAAATATAAGTTTTGCTGATCAAACCGTAATATATGCAAGCACAATGTAGTGCGCCTTTTGGTGCATTGCACATAATGTTACTCTTTCATCTACTAGTCAATAAGGCATTAGTAACAAAGTTATAATGTACAATATCTACTTTTAATGTGGACTGATCTTGCTTAAAAATCATTTAGAATTATTGGTTGAAACATGTGTTCCAGGATTTTTAGAATTAATCAAGGTTTTCAGCGTGTTTTAGCTAATATTGTCCGGCGGGGGGAACTATAGTTCTTAACGTCGTTAAAATTAGTCTTGGACCAACCCTTCCCTTTAGATATAATCAACACCTTCGGTGAGTTGTACTGACTCCATTGGAAAACACTGATTTTCATCATGGCATTAAGAGCAAATGATTCAAACTAAGCATTAAGATATTAATGTATGTAATTCCTTTAATTTTATAAGCTGTATTTTTAAACACTTTAATTTTGTCATTATTTCAATTTTTTGTTAAATGTATCATTTTTTTTTATTTATCACGTCTGTAAAAAACATTTATGCAGTAGAACATTTATAAATTATGAAATTTTAAAAAACATTTTTTTAAAAAAAAAATCATATTATTTAATAATAATTCGATGCTTTAATTTCTATAGTACATGTGATTTTCAAATTTATTATTTTATTTATTAAGATCAATACGAGGGTCATTCAATAAGTCATTAGAAATTCCAAGAGATGGTATTCGTAGCATCGAAAATGGTTTGCGTTTACTAAGCATCATGCTTCTTATAGCAGACTAAGTTTCAGTTTCTGATATTCGTGATGACGCCTTTCGTATCTCAAAAATTCTTCTTCACAAAATTTCCAGCCGATGAGAACATCTCCTTTGCTGGAAAAGATTAGTCGGTAGCAACCCAAAGTTTTGATTTTTGCTTGATTTCCGGTGCATAATGACGGTTCCAGATTTCACCGATGGTGACAACTCAACGCTGCAGCAATCAAATTTTGATTTGTCAGCGAAAAACTACCGAATCAAAACTAACTAATGAATCAGTATCAGATTTGTTTCGGGTCCGTTTAGTATATAGTAACCTCCAATGGTGACAATTTATCCAAATAAGGCCATCTGTCTTCAAATACATATACTTTTTGAACTACTCTCGTAATCTTTTGTATTACAGCAATAATTTAAACCAAAAAAAAAAAAAATGTTATAAGTAAAACTACGTAAGGCAACAATTTTTTAGCAGATTATTATTTTGATCTTACTGTTTTATAAGACCTCATGGCAAATAAGTTGGCCATCATAGTCGAGAAGCCAGGTGCGAGACAGCTTTGGGCTATAAAACCCAGTTTCAGTTCAGATACACAGATGACATCATCGCCACGTTTCCAGTTCCAGCTAGGTATATTTAAAAGGTAAGCCTGTAAGAGATTTCAAAAATAATTTATAAATGAACACATTTGAATTTTTGAATATCATATTAGAAATTTCAAGTCGTATAAATATATTTTACATAAGTATTATTATTATTATATAAAATATTTATTTCAAGTAATAAGCATATTTTAAATGTAATAACGAGTTTAAGAAATGTTTACGAACGTTGTAAATCTTCCAGAAATTTTTTGATCTTAAATGAGAACCCTATTTGTTACATTGCTTTGTTACGTCTATAAGAGCAATCTATATCAAAATTTTCTTTGCGCTTTTCAAATGTAAAAGCTCCCCAATCGAGACTCAAACTCTAGAATAAATTACACTTACTAATATATGCCAAATGAGGATTCTTTTCCATCTCAGTTAAAAAAATGTGTTCGGACCCATAGATATTAAAATCTAAATCCCGGCCTCGAAATGTCAGTACTCGTCATTAAAAGGCATTAGTTCAGTACTTATCAGATATTTGAGAAGTGGTAACTTAGACTTCGGTTGGTACCTTGTGGGTGCAGTGACGTACCCAGAAATTAATTATTTTTTTTGAGGGGGGGGGAGTGCATATCGTCATTGCCGTGAAAGAAGCAACTTGGTAAAAACTGAAGAATACGCTACATCAATCTTATTTTTCCTGTTTTAAATGTTTAAAGATTGATTTAATTTTTATCAAGTTACAAAAATAAAGATCATTTAAGAAAAATAAAAAGATACCACGTGAACAAAATATTTACTTACAAAAATCAGTGAAATCCAACAAGATTGAAAAGCTGATAAGAAAACATTTTGATGATTGAAAAAGCAGTCACCATTTTAAAAAAGTGATTAACAAAGTGTGAGTATAATACAATGAAAAATTCTATCGGTTTTAAATATTAGTTTTTACAAAGTTGTAGTTATTCCCTCTGTTTATTCTTTTGCAAAATATTTAAAACTTCTTCACGCATTTCTGAGATACTATTTCTTAAGTAGTTTTTAAAACTATTTCATAGTTGAAAATGATCGTTCAGGAATAACTACATATAATTGGCAAAGGTGACTAAAATGTTTTAAAGTTTATGAATATTTGGGGGAATATCTATACAAAAGAGTGCAACGTAGGTATTTTCCTGTAGAAGCTTTACTTCAATAGAAATTAATATAGTCTGTCGGAGCATTAATTACTTTTTCATGGAAAAATAATAATATTAATACTACAAAATACTAATATTACAATCTGAGAAATTTGAAGAATATGTTTCTTTTAGTACTTCTGATTTATATTCATCTACAGAGACATGAGGTCATTCTAAGGTATAATTAAAATATTTAATGAACTCATGGCTACTTTGCGAAGAAAAAGAGGTGATACTCTGAGATGGACATTTCCGAAGACCTGTTTTAATCATTCGTAGATCACTATCTGGAATAAAATAATGCCATCTGTATTTCTTACCCAGGAAACTGTTGGGGTAGAAGGGGAGTTGAGTTTTTCTATAGGCATGCACTTTCCTCTCTTCGTCTTAAGACACTGATTTAGAGGGACATATAGGAGAGAGCAAATACTTTTCAATTATTTTCTCAAGAATTGGTTTAGATGAAATAAATTTTTCTCTTGATGTTGAAAAACTTTAGCGGGAGAAGGAAAAATAGTTCAGTTTTTTTAAAGAACATCTATAATAGTGAAATAAAAGAATATCATCTGAAATATTTTAATTTCTATGAAACACCTTGGGGGGAGTGCATATATTTATTTGCAGTCCCCCTCTTAGGGTAGGACATTATTTCTAATTGGTCAAGTTGATTTTTTTCTGGAATAATTGTTCAAAGGATGTGTCTGCGGACCTGCATATAAGCACTTCAAATCGGCTCCAAATAAGAACCAGAAAACAAGCATTTATATTTTTTGTGTGTTTCGTTATGAAGGACTATATTTTAGTTTTATCTATTTTTATGATAATTTCCTGAACTCTAAAAAAGATAATACTCTTGCTATAGCTAATTAATTTTTTCTCTTTTCCTCCATGTCATTTTTTGTGGATACTGTAACAGAATTTGGAGCATATATTGAATATTGTTATTGTATTTCTTATTATCTACTCAATAGAAATCGCGCCTCTATGAAATATAGAATATTTCCATCCAAATTATTTACATCTAAAAATATTGAGATGAATCTATTTGCAAGTTAGATTGATAAATTTATTTCTGCTAATGAATTGTTCTTTATATATCCACATCAGTATGATAAGAAAAATAAAATTTACTTTATTATGATATTGCATGAGCTGGATGATGACCCTGATTTCATCTGAATAATTTTTGATGGAGATGACCCTCATAATGTTGGCAGCATCTTCTGCATCGGGATCTTGACAGTATTTGTTGGCTAGCACCAGGCAAGCATCTGCTTCGTGAACCTATGTATAAAGCGCATTTAGAAAAAGCATAAAATTTTCCAAATTATTAAACTTCTGCCAGGAGAAATTTTCTGAAAAGTAATTTGTATAAATATGACTGAGTATATGGTTTCAGAGCATTTTTTTTCCTTTAATCACGTTTTCACAGACCTACGTTCGATGAATGATATCAAGCCATAGGTGGTGAAAAAGAATCTCTTGGGAATGATTAAGTATCAGTGACAAGGGAAAACATAGTATAGGTAACATATTTTACAACATAAAAATATTTTTGTCGTTTATTACCAAACGCTGGCAAACAAAATGGCTTCTTACCTTTACTCGCTGGAGGTCAATAGTATTCATGACGCTGCCTTGGAAAAACTCCACAGTTGTGAAGTGCCTTTTAATCAACCCCTCCAGCTCTAAATCCGGTGGTTTTCTTCAATAAAAATGTTATTATAAAGATAAAATTAATTAAAGTTTAATTATTGTTAGTACTATCTCTCTTTAATTAAACTGCGTAATAACAAAACTCAATTGTACTTTATGATAATAAGATAAATACAAGGGGCGTTCAATAAATCCTTAGAAAGTCCAAGAAATGGCACTCGTAGCATCGAATTTTTTTTTGTTTTTAGTAAGCATCATAATTCATTAGATAGCTGTCTATGTCATTTTTTTTTATACATCTCTTGGTTTTATTTCTTATTGTCGATTGAACCAAACAACTTGTGTCTATTTAGAAAAATGGGGGGAAGTGAGTGTCGAGCGGTGATTAAACGCAAAAATATAAAAAAAGCTTAACACTGATAGAAATAAAGTTGAGTTGGATGGAGTTCACACACATGGAACATCTGCTCCTTTGTTTGCAACTGTTTACAATTGTGTAAATGAGTTTAAACACACGACGTACATCCACAAAAGATGAACGTCGCTTAGGATGTTCAGTGTCAGTGATTACTCCCGAAATTATTGACAAAATCCATGATATGGCTTTGAGTGAATGACGAAGCAAACAGTAATAAATAATTGAGGCCATTATCACAAGAACAGTGTTTTGAATTTTTTACAAAAAAAATTGCGAGTGAAAAAAATCTTGGCGAGATGGGTGCCACGTTTGCTTTTAATGGAAAATAAACGTAATCGTGAGGTTGAATCTGACTCTATTTTTACACTTTTTTGTCGCAATACTGACGAGTTTCTGTGTCGATACACAATTTTGGACGAAACGTGGGTACACTACTACACTTCAGAGATAAAAGAGCAGTTAAAACAGTGCGGTTTTGAAGGCGAACACGCTGTGTAGAAAGCAAAGATTGTGAAATCGGCCGGCAAGTTTATGATCATGGTTATTTGAGATGCACGCGGAATCATCTAAACCAGGGGCCGCTAAAACGTTTTTGATCATCGACCCCCAAAAATTTTAAAATTCTCCTTTCGGTCCCCTCTATAAAAATGATAACAAACGAAAAAAAACTTACCTATTTCTTAAATAAATTAAATCATTTGAGAAACAGTTAAGGTTTTTTTTTTCTCTCTCTTTTGATTTTGACAAAATCAACTTTTTATATAAATTAATGAGAAGGACGTGCTTGATGATTCTCGGCTAGATTACCAATATTTGGCTCAAAATTTGTTAATTTCACTCTTATTTTGCCTCGGAGCTCCATATTCCATCTATTTCTCTTCTTTGTTAAAATAAAATCAACATGACTGAAGCCAGATTCAACCACACATGAGCTTGGAAATGCAATTAAGAAGGGAAAAGTCGTATTACAAGTTTTAGATATTTTTGCGTAATATTTATATTCGTACAAAACTGACTCACAGTTAAATTATTAAAAAGCATCTTTCTCTCAAGGTCAACAAATAATTCAATTACTTCATCTTGCAAATGACTGTCGCTATTTTCAACTTGAGCAGAAAGTGGTGCGCTATCTATAATTTTTATATAGGGATATCTATACTTTTTATATCACCAAAGCGTAATTTAAAATCATCGCTTAATTTTTGGAGATGATTTTTATGTATTTCCAATTCTGAGTCGGTTATATCCAATTGTCATAAGTATCAAAAGTATAGAAAATCTTTACCTAACAATGAAGACTTAAACAATTATAATTTATCTTGAAAGTTTAAACTACTTATTCGTGCTTGAATTAATGCAGTATCTTTTCCTTGGTGACGTGTTTGAATATCATTGAATTTTGAAAATACATCAGCTAAATACGAAAATTTTTAATTTTTTTTTTTTTTTTTTTTTGCAATTCATCACTTAAGGCTGGATTAATAATAACAGTAAAAAATTCTGTAACTGTTTAAGCAATTCAACAAGTTTTTGAAAACTTGCACCTATTGACAACTATTGCATTTCGGTATGTTTATTTGGTTTGATAGTTCATCCTTTTTCTCGTAAAGCTTATCAAACAGTCACAATTTAAAAGTTTCGGCTCTAATTTGGGCTATCTTGTAACAAAAAGGAGCAAGAATCATTTCTCACAAGTCTGAGAATGAGAACCCATCTCGAATCATGTACATTTTAAACGGTAAAAAAGGATAAATAATTATTTTAAAAAATATGTAAGAATATGAAATTAAGTAAACTATAATCTATTTTAAAAACTTTACTTACTATACTGTAATTACAAATGGCATTCCAAACGAAAATTGTACATACTGCGTTGCTATCCATAAGTTTGCGATTGAAACCGGATCGATCCCTAATCATACTATATCGACCCCCGGGGGTCGATATAGACCACTTTGCCGACTTCTGATCTACGCTGATTACTTGGAAAAAGGAAAATCAGTAACTGAATAGTATTATGCATCGTTATTGCACCGGTTGGGCAAGGAAATCAAGAAAATTATTCTCATTTGAAAAAGAAAAAAATCATCCTCTATCAAGACATTGCACAGGTGCACACCTGTGCCTCTTTCGATGGCCAAATTCTGGAATTAAAATTCTAATTATTAGAATATCCACCGTATTCACCGGATTTGACTTCTAGTGACTTTTTTTTTATATTTCCAAACTTTAAAAGATGTCTCGGCGGGCAACGGTTTACGTCGAACGAAGAGATCATCGCCCAAACAGTTGCCTATTTTGAGAACCTTCCGAAACCTTATTTTTTAGATGGTTTAAAAAAGTTTGAGAAACGCTTGAAAAAGTGTATAGGGCTAAAAGGAGATAAGGCTGTAAGGAGAGAAAAACTCTACCTAAAGTAATTTGTTCAACTATCTTTTTCTAAGAACTTATAGAACGACCCTCGTATTTAAAAAAGTTATTGCAATCAGACAAATTGTTCCAGTTTCAAGTTCTTGAAATGAAAAAGGTTTATTAATTGTTATAATATTTTTTTAAAAAAATTAATGTGTTATGAAACAAGAAAAGAGCCAAATAACACACATAAATTCAAATCCTTATTTTATTCAGACTGGCACAGTTATATTTAAAAAGTTATAATTTTGTTACACTCTCACATTTGTAACAATATATTTTATCAGACTCTAAAATTGTGTCAAATTGGAAAATTATAAATCAATTTCTTTGAGTGGTTGAAATCTCAAAGGGTTAAAAATTTTGAGATAATCAACTGCAAATTTCTCTCCATCTGATAAAAAAAACTATAATATTTTAAATTTAAAAAAAAATTCCTAAGATATTAAGAAAAAGTTATTAAATAGAATGTTAAAAATATTAAATTATCTTCTATAGCTCATCATGTGAGTAGTTATATCGTCGTCTATTCTATCTAGTCACTGATAGACAGAACACATTTTACTCATTTAAGATATACCTGTGTAAAAATACAACTTCTACATCAACATCTTCACGGTCCTCATGAAGGAAATCCTTAAGAAAGTGAGACACAGACTCATAGGTAATATGTCCACAAACTACGATATGCCTGAAAAATATTATTATAAAATGAGTTATCAGGCTTATTGTTTTTAGTTTTTTTGATAGAATGATAACAAAAACAAATTAACTCAAACCTGTTCTCGCATTTCACCTTTAAAAAATTATTGTGATGAATAGAAAACAAAGATCTAAACTTAAATTATGCTGAATATATTTATTTTATTTCAACTAGAAATTTATGTTAATTTTCTTTCAATATCAAATGACAGTAGTAACACGCATTTTGTTTTATATTAAAATTTTATTTTATAACTTATCTACGCTACTTGGAATTGAGGAAAATTCTTTAAAGACGATTTCATTTATTTTATATAATATCATGTAGTTTTATTAGATATATAAAAATTTCTTCATTATTGTACAAAATTATATTAAAATTTCAAAACATTAGAAACTAATCTGTGGTTATATTTATTAAATAAGTCGAATTAAAATAATATTAAAACACAATCATTGTAAATGTATAATATTGAATGTGAAATACAATTTGATTAATTTGAAAATAATCCAAAATTAAATATCCGTATTATTTTTGATTTTAGGAGATAAAAGTCATTTATTTAAATAAATGACAATTATTATGTTACTAGTTGTGGATCATTTTAGTATTTACATTATTAACACCTATAAATATTTACAAGGTAATTAAATATAATATCCGAAATACCGTTTTAGGAAACTAAAAAAGTAATAATGATAATAATAACAAATCTAAAGAAATATGTAAATTTTGAAAAATAAATCTTTTTAATTATATTTTTTACTTCTGTATATAATTTCAAGAATATATGTTATAATTTAAATTGAAAAGTAGTTTTTCCATTCAATAATTGCGGATAAAAACGCAACATATGTAAGTTATTTATATGTAGCTTTCTGTTATGAATTGAAAAATCATTACTCAAGTATTTGGAGCATTTCATTATAGCAGCAATTAAAAGAGTTTCATCTGAAAAGAAAAGGACTGAAAGTTAAGACACTGAGCACAAATTCGCGACAAACGAGCTTCCATGTAGGCCATGCTTTTTTTTAAAAAAAAATCGTGCTTTTTCTTTGCATTATGCACATGCCACAAAGCAATGCTAGCTAAGCATGCAGAACTGTGAAAAACAGTGGATTCCATGCTTAATTTCGCTTAGAAACTTTTCGCCTTGCTTGACAATCATTGCCTGTTATGTAACTTTGAAAAATTAAGCTGCGAGTCTGTCATATATGGAATAAATATATTTATAAGTTGACTATGTGAGTGTTAGAACAAAAGATGCAGCATAGGGCAAAAGCTTCCATCGACATGAAGCAAAGCGGTAAGGTCAATAAGATCAGCAGCTAAGCAGAAACGGAACAAACATGGTTTGATATTCGTTGAAATATAAAAACAGAATTTTTTTTTGTTTTACTGTAGGATTTTCATTTTACTGAAATACACGCAGAATTAAATTTCTTTTCCTTAAAAATGATAAGTTGGAATTATAGTTAGTTTGTTAAAATATGTCTATATAATTGAACTGCATAGTTAAAAATTACTATTTAATAATTTGAAATATAGAGCAAAATAAGGTAAGTGAACATTAATATTAAAAAATTTTGGTTCCTACTTTCTTTAGAAAGGAAAATATCTTTTAAAAAACCATCGGTTGTAAGCGTTGGGAAGGTGGCGCTGCGTTTTCAGAAAATTATATATATATATATATAGAACAAATTTTTTGGAAAATATCTTGCCCCGTTATTTGGTATACTCGTATGCTCATTTTTTAAATTTATTTAACTTTTATGATAAATTAATATCTTATTGGTACTGCTTAAGTTACATATCAGGCAATGAGCAATTACGGGGGACTTCCTTTTCCGAAAAACTGAATGAACGAGGTATTTGCATTTTCAAAAATAAGTATGAACTTCTGAGTAATTGATATCAAAAGTAGAATAGATGCAGCAAAAAGCTGTGGAACAGATAAACATTATATTCTAAGGGTAAGAAATTTAATTCCATTCTTAAATTTAAGTCGTTAGAAATTAAAACAATTTGTACTTAAAAATATTTCAAGAGAAAAATTAAGATGGAGATTGAAAAAAAGAAATAAAGGTTCAAAATGAAAAAAAAAGTTTCTATTGTAATTTTCTTGAAATTGTTTGCAGATGTTTAACATACGTTTACACTACAATAATATTTAAATTAATTCTATTAACTGAAAAAATAAATTATCAGACCAATTATGTAATTAAAAAAAGTTTATAAAGCATTGAAAGAAATGCTATTCCATAAAAGTTTTTTTTATGTTTACTGCACTTCCGTATAAATTTCTTCACAGATAATCTTTAAGGACATTTTGTTCCTGAAATGTTATAATTCTGTTATTTAGACTTAATAATTCCTCATTCGTTCGGAGAAAAGTGAAATTAAATGTTTTGTCTACTTAATTATTCTGAAAAGTGGATTAGTGCAGGCATCTACTATGTGATTATATAATGAAAATATGAGTTTATTGAATAGTAGTTGAGAAATTATAAAATCGTGCAAATAAAAGTAAAAAAGAACATGGAAGATGGAACATCAGTATAAAATAAAAGAAGGAAGGAAGGATTTTGTTTTGTGTCCAATTAATACATATCTTTTCCCAAAGCCTTTTATGGTTAAAAAATCCAATTTTACAATTATTAGCTGGTCTAAAATAAAGAACTTTAGGCTTACAAGCAAATTTTATAACATAATCAGCTGAAAAGTCATGGAGTATATTTCTGAAACATTGTTTATTTAAATGCTTGCTGCATGCATAGGCTAAACAAGATAATTAAATGAATTAATTTATTTTGCTACTGTTTAAAAATTCTGCATGAAATAAACTTGAACTGAAATTTTTGAAAAGCCGCTTCCACTAAAGAAATTAATAATCATTGTAAAATAAGTTTCAAATATGAAACTAAAGCAAGTGACTAAAACTGGAGTTCATCGTAAAAAAATGTTCCATAATATTTCTTTTGAATTAGACATTTTTAAAATTTATTTCTCAATATCCAGTTTAATCTATTCTATAATTTATAACATTCTAAACCTCTTAAAATATTTTAAAGCAATTTTTTTGAATTATAATGATGTATCATTACCTAAAATGCACTCATTTTTATAAACAAATTGAAATGTTTCTTTAATTTTATTTGATTTGAATGCTTATTATTTTAATAAAAAAACGCTATTTGTTTCTGAAAAGTCACAATTTCTGTAAGATGTACGAAATTAAACTATACGAAAATTAAATTGAGGATTAGATTATTAAAATTAAGACTTAAAGAAAAAGTCAGGATTAATAAGATTACTGTAAGATTTTAAAATCATTTCAAAATTCATAAGATTTTATTCGATCTAATTTTATGAGTAAAAAATGTTGTTATTGTAATAGTTGTTTCTTGAAGGTAACATAAAAGTTTTTTTTAAATAATTGGTTACCCAAAATTATTAATTCTTTGCATAATTAAATTAAACCATTCGAATACAATTTCCTGAACTCTAAGTAACATAACATTTTACAACATAAGTAATAATTATTATTTCAACACAAAGCAATTTAATAATATAATAATTTTATTCATGATTAATTACCGATAACTAATGATATAATTTTTGACGATTGCTATAAATTTTCAAAATATAATTTCTAATATTTTCATGGATGGTGGAAAATACGATTCCACCATCCATTAAAATTTTTTATAACTTTAAAAATAAACAAACACCGAAGAATAAATAGAAATAAACGTTTTGGTTGTTTTTTTTTAAATAAAGTAATTTTTTTTGATTTAATATATTTTTTATTTCAGTAAAATTTTAAAGAGTTTCTATTTTAATGCATTTTCAATCTTTTTTAAAGTAATACATTTATTTCAGTTCAAAGGACAATTTATGAAACGGAATAATCATTCAATCCTCAAATCACTGTAATGCCTTTCACGTTTATGAAATGTTGAAGCTTCTTCGCTTTAAAGCATTATTTTTAATATTGCAGGTTAAGAAATTGTTTACTCCATTAACACTTTTTTCAGATGATGGTGAAACAAGAAGCTTTCAAACAATTTAAGAGTAGCTTCTGAAACTTGTGAATTTAGCAATAAAAAATGATGCATTGACATATTCATGGGAAAATTTAAAATTTTGACAAATTTTTAGGTTTAAAAAAATTGATAGAGCTATTTTTAGAAAATAAAATATTGAAATAGAAGGAAATATTTCTTTTTATATCTTCTACATTACTAAAATGTGTAAAAGAAATTTTTTTTTTTCTTTCTAAGAACTATTTCTGAGGTTCCATCTTAGGAAAAAGAATTGATACAAAAAATAAAATTATAAGAACTACTTTCGGTGGGGATTGAAAAATGTGAACTACTTCAGGTTGAACTACAAGTTTGTATTATCAACGATATTTTTTTTACCTTCGACCTCGTTCGGACTTGAAGGTCCCCCCGTATTTTGGCCGGGAACCAATCAGATCTATGATCTCCGGAATGCAGCTAGCAAACACCGCCTACCATTGGTCGGGAGAAGACACGTGACGTGCAAGATGAGGAAGCGATGATGACGAGGTGCACACGTGCAGACATAGAGAGGAAAGAATAGAAGGAAAGAGAAAGACAAATTTTTTCTCGGTTTCTCTGTTTTTTAAAGACTATCACTATGAAAATATAAATTAAACAGCTGCTTCAACATATGAAGAGCAGTTATTTTCATCAAACATTATCTAATTTTAAACACTGAAATGCAGATTAGCAGAGGCATTGAAGAGAAGATTTACAATATGTAATCATTAAATGATTTTTTTTAATTGGTCGTCGATGATATAATTGTGTTTTTGTTTTAAAAATAGACTAAATTCATTAAAAATTATTTTTCAAATTAATATCTTTTTAATTAATGAAAGGAGTAATATTATCCATTTATTTTGTTAATAAAATAAAAATAAAGATAAATATTCATATTTCACAATACTCTCTCGATTATTGTGAAAACAGGAATTTTGATAATTAACTAAAAATCTCTAAATTTTCATTTTCATATTTTTCTTTTCAACAATTAATTTCATCAATTGAAACCTTCTCTTCGTAGAAACCGGTAACCACAGTGGACAGAAAGAAGAAGAAGAGGTGGATAGATAACAAACAGCCAGCAACAACGGTACAGGCGAAATGCGACGGCTATGTTTAATTTGATCAATTCACGATATACCTTTTTCCATGTTCACGTCTGAACTCTCCGCCGTATTTAGGTCTAGTTCCCACTAACTCTAGGATCTCTGGAATGCAACTGGCAAAGACAGCCTAGAAAGGGGGGAGATGTCACATTTATTCGAAATTACAATTCATTTCGAGCTTCAGAACATTCGATTTAACTGATTTTCATTCCGCAGATGTCCTAGTCACAAGTTTAAACTGTTAGAAAAACATTTAAAAAAAAAACCAATGATGTGTATATTTGAGTGTAGTTCCACCAAATATAGTGATTTTACTTGTAAATAAAAGTAACTTTTTTCAAATCTTAATTATTATTTTTAATTCGACTGGTAAAAAAAAAACAAAGAAATGTTTAGATTAATAAATGTACTTTTCATTGAAAGAATGTAATAATTTTTTAAAAATTAAATTTCTTTGAAAAAAGTTCAAATTGATTTTCAAAGTGGAGCATTGATGGAAAAGTGACATGCATCCCTTTATTTTCCATCACATTATTTTTGTAAATTTCTGACGATGGTGATGATTTCCTCTTTGTTAATTCTAACATATTTGATAAAATTACATTAAATATTTTAGAGCAATTTCCATTCTGCTCTGTTTATCGCACTAACCGTTATTTATATTTTTTTTTTATCAAGACCATATTAATTGTATTTAAGATTTCTAATATTTATGTAAATTAGTTATTTTCCTTGCAGTAAACCAAGATATTTTTCATTTCATACTTTCTTAACAATATATGTGAAGACTTTGTCAATGTGAGTAAAGTTGTGTTCATTTTAAAGTCTTAAAAGGAAAAAAATTGACCAATTATTGCACGTTCCATTTAAACAGTTTATAAAAGCTTGTAATATCTTTGAAAAACATGCAAAAGTACTTAATACTCCTAAATTTAGCAAAATTTTATAAATTATGCTATTACTTAGAGAGAAAAGCACGAAATGAATGCATCTAGTTTAATTTTTTAAATTTGTAATTGAAAGAAATTGGTTTCGTTGTTATGATAATAAAAATAATTATATATATATATATATATATATATATATATTCATGCGATGTCATTTTATCTTTATTACTAAATTATTTATTATTGTAGTATATCTTCTTTTAGATGAAGATTTTTAAAACTGTGCGAAAAACAAAAAAAATCAGCTGTGAAATTAAGTCTTAAGCTAAAAATGTGTATTTCTTTCTTTCTTTCTTTTTTTTTTTTTTGATAAGCCAAGAATCTGAAATCAAAATCGGTAATTTTTTGGGAGAAAACAGTGCAGACTTTGTTTTATAACTGAATATTCACTAAATTCAGCAAGATATTGATATATCTGTATTAGTAGTTTCAATCATATGTTATCTAACATAATAAAATGATTCTAATATATGCAGTTTTAACGAATTAAGAACATATATTTGTTGAAAATAGTACTTATTGTATGTTCCACAAAGAAAAATGTATAGTATATAAGTACTCATAGAAAAATTTTCAAAATGACTTTAGAATGAAAACTTTTATAATCAATGTATCTTTTTTTGTATAATTATATTTATGTTTTAGAAACATAATGATAGAATATATTAAGTTGCCTTGTCACCTCAAGTTATTATAATTTAGCCATCTGACTTTTTGGTAGCATTTTTAATCTTAAAGGGTAGTTTTACGATAAACTAAAATTATGAAGATTTTTATTTGCATAACAGAAATAGATCATAAGACTTAAACAGACATTTTCTTTGCTATTTTGTAAGTATTTTATTAACTTATTGAAACAAGTAAGATTTAATTGCATTCATAAAATTATGTATTCAATATTGACAACAACATTTAACTCTCTCTTACTTTAAATAAAACTTTATTTAATTTTAGGTACATAAAAATGAAATCCTACATTATTCTGTTTCTTTCCCTGTAACATAATAACATAATTATATATTATTCTAGGAAATGTATAAAAATTGATAGCATGAGTTTTTAAAGTTGGATTTGAAATGTATAACGAAAGAAATTAAAATTTTCTTAAGTAGTAATGAACGGTCTATTTACAGTGATCCAAAATGTCAAGCAAAACTTAGTATTAATAAAAAAAAACACAATTATAAAGTTTCGAATACTAACTTATCCCTGTTTCAAATTATGAGTGAAACAATCGCGAGTAAACAACAGTTATGAGAACAACAAGTTATTAATACGCCTGAATAAAATTTAAAGATGGAAAACGAAAGTATATTAAATATGAAATTATAGTTTTAGATGCTGGGGAAAGTGATATCATTCTTCGATATTCGAGGGGATTCTTTTAACTCCAGTATTTAATTCAATTAAATTTTGTCTTTGATATTGTTATATTAATTTTATGACTGAATCCAGTTAAATTCCTGAAAAAAATTCTTAGTAATATTTTCAGCTTTTGAGTTTTAATGTCAATTGATATATAAAAGGATTTAAACGTTTTGAATTAATTTTGAAATTTTTAATATAGTTATTTTTTGAATTTTATAACTTATATATTAATTCTAATATAAATACGAATTTTTCTCATAGTTAAATATTCCTGCACTTACACTTTCACATATTGTAAATTAATAACTTAAGTAGATGCTTTGTAATATCAATCATCTTGTTAAAATTATCATTTGTTATTTAACACTTAATAAACATTTCAGCAAAGTACATAGATGTTAGCTTTATTTATCCTATTTTAAAGTGTTGTTTTTTCAATTTAAAAGTATTAATTGCTTTTTATTCCAAAAATTAATCTGTTTGCTTATTGATGACAGTTATGAATATAAAGACGGCTCTAGTGTGTTTGCCGCTAAAAGCATATATATATATGTGTGTGAAAGAGAGTACATATATTAAAATTTTTGGGAGGAGGTGATGATAGGCGGCATTTCTTCATCTTCAAATTTTTCAAAAAACAGAATTTAAAAAAAAGAACCGTGTTAACAAGAAAAATCATACAATTGAATTAAGTCAATAATATTATATGTATATATATATATATATATATATATATATATATATATATAT
>BMAW01064715.1:345228-384229 GCA_019974015.1 Nephila pilipes | reverse complement strand
ATATATATATATATATATATATATATATATATATATATAAATCTTATTTGCATGATCACATTCTCTTCTCTCGGAGGAAGCTTCTAATAAAAATAATTGTCAAGGAAATGAAGAATTCCAAGAGGACGTGGGACAGGTCGTGGATAGACCGTTCACAACCTCCGAATGAACGGAACTGTTATCTGAGGTCTTAACGACCCGATAGAACATGCTATCAAATTTAAAATAATCTAAATAACAACAACTGGAACATTTTACAATCAACAACAGAACATTTCACAGAATCATTTTCCTTTTCACAATCATCACAGTTGCGTCGCTTATACGAAATCTACTCCTGCTCCTACCTTTTCTACTCTCCAGCTCTAGTCAAGAAATGACTTTCCTCAGTGGCCGCTCCTCTTCGCTGGATGCGAAATCTGTATGCGTAGGGGTATGGTGCTTGATCTCCGGACAGCTTTGCCCTTCCATTTGCTACGTCTCTGCTGGGTGAAGAGGACTTGCCTCCCAGGTTAGATTGCTCTGACGTGCTCGCCTCAGGTGACCGGACTCGGACTTGACGACTTTTCTCTCTCTGATCGTTTGCTCCTCAGAAAGGGTTGGATTCTCCCGGACAGGACACTTTCGTCAGCTGTCTTCTCTCTGGTCATCTTCTTGTTCCTGGACCTGAAGGATACCGGAACTCTCTTTCTCCACTCCCATAGGTCTCGTCTTTTAACTTCCAGTACTTCAATCTCAAGTGTAGAAGAGAGCGAAAACTGGTGGCCTCCTTTTACTCTGATACTGTTTCAGTATTATTGAAGATTCAGTCGACCCTACTTCTCATCTCTTACCTCGCCATTGTTTCTCTTTGAGCTTTTCTCTCCCTGGCTAGAGCTTTACTACCCTTAGTTTCTACCTGTTCTACCCTAGATCTTCACTCGCATCCTGTCTCTCTCCACACTCTCATCCCTTTCTCTTGGTGATAAATCCGTAGCCTGGATCTACATTCACCAAGTTATCGGTTTGCCTTGTAATGCAATATATATATATATATATATATATATATATATATATATATATATAGAATAAGCTTTCAGAAAGATAAGGGGGAGAGATAGGATAGACTTCTAGCTGAGCAGTAAATAAATTAAGTGTTTTAGAAATGTCGAGTCCCCCTTCCGACTTCCCCACACTGAGGGCCGAGAGAGAAACACCCTTATATATATATAAATGAAAAATTAGCGTTATTTATTTTAATGAAATAATTTAATATTGTGCAAATTGACGTTGTGAGCCAATGATGGATTGCAATATTTTAGTCATTAAGGCACTATGATTTTGAGTGATATCTCAGATCATGATTGCAAAATTGCATTTTTTAAGGAATAATGATTTCGAATACTAGATTTTCTGACTCTTCTGTCAAGTTCATTCTATACGTGTTCAATGGGATTCAAATCTGG
This sequence comes from Nephila pilipes, assembly GCA_019974015.1. Classification (NCBI taxonomy): domain Eukaryota; kingdom Metazoa; phylum Arthropoda; class Arachnida; order Araneae; family Nephilidae; genus Nephila; species Nephila pilipes. The sequence goes on along the minus strand of BMAW01064715.1, from coordinate 382,784 downwards.
AAACTGAGGCGGGGTATGGATTCGTCTTGGTTCATTATATAGGAGTCATTCTTTCACAATATTTGCTATGCATTTTGTATCGTTATCATGCTGAAAGATGGCTTCCAAATTTCAATCTGTCAACACATACTTACACGTTATTTTGTAACATTTTTAAGTATTTAAAACGTTCCTTAGTTAATTTCCCAACACCAGCAGGCGACAATGACTTCCCAAACCTTTACTCCCCCTCCAACATATTATATTGAAAGAATCACATTTACGAGTTTCAATTCTTCGTCTGTGCGTCGCCAAATTTTATCATGTTTACCATTTCTGTAAGCATTATACATTGTTTTCAAAATGATTAATCCGATTTTAAAATTTCATATTTTCAAAAAAAAAAAAAAAAAAAAAAGAAAAAGAAAACCCGACACACAATGAAAAGTAATGCATGAATACAAAGGGAAACTGTAGAGGTTTTATATTGTGAAAAATATATAGTCTTCGTATGATCTTCGTGAAACTATTTCACGAAAGCTGTTTTAGAAACTTTCATGAACTTTCTAGCAGTTGAATCGGTCACAGTGGACCAGATGACTTGATGTTACACAGTCACATAATTTGCGATTCTCATGTCTAATCACCTGATACCCCATGCGTTTTCTTCCTTTGTGGGTTTGTAAAAGATAAACCAACATATTTATTTGAGCTCAACGGATTTCTGCTTCTGTGCAATGAATTACCAATGAAATTTTACAACACCTTTGACAGGAATTAACAAATCGAATTGAAATTATACGTGTAACTAAAGAAGTTATATTGAACACTTGTAAAAAAAAACTTTCATAAGTTTCCTTTGTTTTCATGCATTACTTATCATTCTGTGTCGTTAATTTTTCAAAATATGGAATTTTGAAATCAAACTAATGATTTTGAATTACCCTGTCTATACTCTTTTAGGCAAAAAGGATAATTTTCAAAAAATAAAAATCCTGACAGATACTTTCAGTAGCGAAGTTCAACTTTTTTCTCCGATCTTCTCCAGATCTAAGTGGTTTTCGTCATGGAATTCTGCCAAGAAGTTCTTTAGATAGGAGAATTCCTTTGTTTCCGCATTAAAAGTTCTTAATAGTTATCGCAACAACGCATTTCATTAATTGAGGAATGAATAAGCTCGAATTCAACCTCGCATTCCTCTCCTAACATTTCGAGCTTCTCACTCATTCAAAATCTTTGGCTACTGACTACAAGGTTTTTAAAAATATGTTCAGTTTTTTTTAAAAAAAATATCTTATAATAGACAGTTCTTTTAGATAGTGGATCAAATTTTGCCAAAATTTTTACCACTTTAGAGTAAGGTTAATGATTTTTCTTCTTAACTTAATTATTAAATTCCGAACGTCACAATAAATTTTCGTTCTTCGAATCATTTTCAATGGAACATTAACAACGCGCAATGCTTAACGCATGCTCAAGATTAGCTTTTCAGTAATGATGTATGATGTTGTTCGTTCTTGCTTCAATAAGATTGGAACCATGTGATGCTTTACAAAAGCACTTCCTATATATAAATTTTTATTACGTGCATTTTACAGTTTTTTTTGCCATTGTGTGGTACGGCATATTCTGGGGAAATGTAATTTAGTTTTTATCACTTACTTTTATAAAATACTATTTAACTTATAAAATGTAACGAAACTGAAAATTTAATATTTTAATATATTTATAATTTCTTAAACATTGTTTTTAATAGGTTATGTTGACTTTTGTAATTGACTCTATGTTTTTTGCTGTGAAGTTTAATAATAATTAGCGGCAATACTTAACCTAGTAGGTGATACTTGATTAATTATATTAAAGCCATTGAAATATTGGATGATGACAGTTTAGGAACAATTAAGACAAAATCCTATAATAAGTTATATATGAATATTGTATATATATAGGCAACTCTTCTAGGGTGCAAAAATGGTTGAATTGCATTTTAACACACCAAAACTCGTGAATTATAACTAAAATTAAAAGATCAGGAAAATATAATGATTACAGACCTGATAAATACATACAATATCATTTTCTAGAGTGATTAGGCATAATTGATCACTTTTAGAAATTACTTTTACAATCATGTAACTCAGACAGATTAAGACTGGTCACATGAAATATAATATTGTACACTTTTTTTAAATATGATTTGTAGAACATAATAATTTGGACATTTTTTGAAATGTTCATATTTCCTTCAAATTCTCTCTAACACTTCCTTATACCCACTTCCTTAAACAATTTTATTTCGGTATCTTTTCACGTAATTTTAAATATAATATGATATTTCATTAAAAAATAGTTCATAAATTAATTTATCTGACTGTTTATTTGAAAACCTTTTATATAAAAATATGAAAACTGCTATATATCATATGTGCTAACACATTTGTAAACAAAATATTATTTTCCCATAACAAACTCGTGAAACGAAAATGCAAATATTTTACGTATCTAAACCTTGGGTAATATTGATACAGTTCCCAGTTTAAAAAGTTATTTCAATTTTATATGTAAGAGAAATAAAAGTTATGTATATATAAAATAGCAATATAACAAAATTTAAGAAATTGTAGATTTAAGAGAAATATAAAAATATATTTCTTTTTAACCTGTAGAAACTTTCAGAAAATACGTTTTGTAAGAAGTTGAATTCTTAAATTCTAATATTCAGATACTTATATTATAAATACAGAAAATATAAAATAACATTAATTTTGAAAACTATTTCCTCAAAATTAATAGACTTTGATGTTGCTAATAACTTACCAATCCATGTTCTGTCCAGGTATATCGAAACGAAGGACGGTGGAATTGTGAAGTAATCAACAAAAGAATATAACTCCAGCATAAACCACAGCTTGTCACTCGCAGCTATAAACTGAAATAGTACATAAGCCATTATAATTAGTAAAAATAAGTCCTTTGATTTAATTTATATCCTTTTTTTTAAAAAAACAACAACCCTAATCTATTATCGATTATTAAAACGCTGTTTTAAGCTAAAAAATCTGTACGATTTATAACACCATTCATAAAAGAACAAGAATATCTGAAACGATTCAGTATAATAGTTCAAAAATTTAAGAACAACAAAATAAAAAGAAAGTAATATTACTGTTATAAAAAAATTAAAGGTATTAAAGCAGTAAAGTAAGGCTTCTTTAACACTTAATTGGGAGACTTCTATACTTACAAAGTCATTAAAGAAACCTTAAGACTGTACAATGGCTCAATTACAATTTTCTCACAGCAGGAAAATTAAGTCCATTAAACAGTTTTGTGAGGAAGAAATGCAATGTTAGATAACTTTGAATAACGATAGTAGCAAAGAAAGTGTAGGAAGATTCGATTAAGAAGAAAAGTTCGAAATGTCACCATAAGAAGAAAGGAAAAATTCTACAACCAGAAACTTTTGTTAAAAAGGTCAGAAAAATCACACATCACCTAATCAAACAGACAAAAAAAACCACTTTGAAAGCACAGGAAAAACTGCTATAAATGAAACTTCAAAATTAGTCTATGTTTACATTTATAAGCATCATAATACTTTTTAACTTTTTTATATGTTAGCATTTTTTAAAGTTATGCATATTTAAGAGTTTTATTATTGGATTTCTTTTCTAAAACAGTAGCAGAAAAATGTGTAATTTACTAAAAGTAATTTTCAAAATTTGCTTCTCATATACCGGTCAAAAAATTTCAAATTTTTATATTATATTTTTGCACGTTTCCACTTTATAATATTTATTTGTTTAGAAAGTTTTAACTGAAATACGTTATTTCATTTAAATTTTATATTTAGAAATGAATAATCACTCTCGAAGGTAGAAAGGAAGGAAGATAGGAATGTTCCACAGTTCAAAAATTTCCTTTTGCAATTTAATTGTTTTTCCAATAATGTAGTTCATTTTTAACTTGAGTTTCCTGTATGTTTTTATAATATAAATATATATAATTTAAAAAATTCTAAAATTAGAGTTATAAGAGTGTACACACACACACACACACACACACACATATATATATATATATATATATATATACATAATTAGAGTTACATCCTTGATGTCAACATATAAATATAACAATTCTACACTCTTTTGTTATTTTTTTTTACAGTTTCAGATAATGATAGATATTTATACTATGTTGCTTAAATTTTTTTTAAAATTTGATTTAGCGGTTATTATCTGTAATTCGGTATAATTTTGTATTGTCTTGAAATTATTTTGATTTAAATTTGAAAATACATTGTTACGAACAAAAATATGCGGCTAACTTTCAGTTACGATCATATAACTATTTATTTTACCAGATTTTTGAATTCATATTTTTATCATATCCTCAAAAAAAACTGCAAATAGAAAAAAAAAAAAAATTTAAAAAAACGCTTTATAATTCTGAATGCTTGAAACTACTTAGATAAATATAAAATTGCTTTCGAAGCAGATACCCTGAAAAATATTTTTGAAAAAGTATGTGAAAATGATAAGAAAGGCCCTTTTTGTTTTCTCATGTTATACTTACACGTATAAAAAAGTAGACCATAAAAAATATATTTAGCGCTAAGTCTATCTGCTGGGTGGTGTTGGTTGCCCATGATTGGCACATCTCCACTCCATCTCTAAAATGAAAAAAATTGAAAAAAAAAACCACAAAAGTAGCTTAGAACCATATTAGAAACTTGAAAGTGGCAAGTTTCAGTTTTCATTATTTTCTTGAACATATTTTTTAAATTGGAAATAAAATTTAACTAATATATAAACACATAAATAATTTTATAAAAATATTTGAAAGATAAACATTAACTACATAAATTCGTAAAGACACATTCATGAAGATGGATCACACATAAGGATGTAAGGAAAATGGAAATATTGCGCCACAATAAACACATATATACATCATGCAACTTACACGACATTGAACAGCCGAAGAAAAAGCAGAAATATACATCATTAACACACATGCTTGATAATTTCACATTTATTTTATAATGAAGTTCATAACAAACGTATAATTTTCTCATCACTTATTACTAATACACAAATAATATGTAATATTTTTTGAAAATTTAAAAATGAAAAAATCTTTATTAGTTTCAGTTTCTGTAATAAATATTGAGAAATCAAATTTATTTTTAATTAAATTAGAATTTTTAACATAGAAAAATAGATGTGAGTAAAAACCATTGAAACTAAAGATTGATGTTAAATTTATTACAATAAATTGTAATGGAAAATGATTTCTATGTGTTTTTTTGTGAGTGAAAAGGTAAATATTTCTTAAGAATCTAATATAAAGTCTTATTATGAAACAACATACCTTGATCCATATTTGGCTAATAGAAATATTTTATTAATATTATTATATATTTTATTTTCTGTACATGGTTACATAGAACTTATTAATATTCTTATAACAAAATTAAAAATATATATTAGTTTTTTTTCTTCTGGTAAGCCATTTTGAGGGTAGTTTAAATTGTAAAGCACTGATGTAGTTAATATAATTATGAACTCGAGAATACTTCTTCGTCTAAATCTCCATAGTGTATTTAGAGTTACTTCATGTCTAACTGTGTTTTGAAGTAATATTTACTTCGGTAACTTACCACTAATTTTAAATCAAGAATATTTGAAATTAAATTGATTTTTTTCGTTATAAAATAACACTTCTCAATATATTCGTGATTTCAGTATACATCACAAATTATTTTAAATTTTAAAATATGGGTTACACTATACTAATTATCCATAAAATAAATACAGACGTACACCTTTAATCATAAAATGAAAATATTTAAAAATATGTTTAAAAAAGATTCTCTTGAAATATTTCTAAAACTACACAAAAGCACTCGTATAAGTTAAATATTTTATCTAAATTGAAAAGAAAGCCTATTCTAAAATATAAGCATCTGTGATAATTTATATAACCACTCTGAAACTGATTTATTATTCTCACAAAATTTCTCTATTTATAAAACAAAACATAGTATGTATTCTATGCAATACGATCAACACATAAAGTAATTAAAATTGCTTTCACTGGTTTTCACCTGCACAAACAATGCTAGAACATTCAAATGATAATTGATTGTTATTGTGAAAAGGATATCACAACATGCGAGCATAAGCAACTAGCTAACATCTAACATGCATGATACATCAATAGCAGGAAAGGATTTCTCTGCATGTTCGTCTGGTATTTAATATATAGATGAAATTGTTATTCTTTTCATACTGGTATTGAAAACAAAAATAAAAGTTAGGCTACGTGGGTCCATTACTATACTGCCACTATTATTTCATTATCATTATCAAAGTTTGATTATATTTGTTATTAAATCAACAATTTTTCTGAAAGAATCAAACTACTGCTGATTTTAGTTTTATTCGTTTTTTTGAAATTAAACTAAGTATTTTCATCTATTACTTTAAAAAAAAGAATCGCGTAGCACACATTAAATATAGTTTATATTAACTTGGTGGTTTTTATGTAAAACTAAGAACTATTTTGAGAGATTTTTCTGAGATATTCTTGGATATCCCCCTTTCCGTCAGTCATAAAACGTGTTGACGAATGGCATGCTTCCAATTCCTGATCTTGTGCTCTTTATGAATTCAAAGCAAAGTTTATTATTTTGGCTATTTATACTCCCCCCTCACGTCTCTGAAAACATTCATTTCTAAATGCATTCGAAATCATGAACAAGTACATTAAATTATGACGCAATTCCTTTTTTTTTTTTTTTTTTTCCTTTCGTTTCGAAAAGTTTAGATCATACGGTATGTATGAATTCATGTTATACATTTTTTCAAATGAATTTTCTTATTTTCTTATGGAGAGCTTACTTGTTGATTGAAGAATATTTAAAATTTTGACATTTTTGCAATTTTTCACAAACATCGAACCAGAATTCCTTCAGTGTGAGCTAAATATTGCATTTTATTCAGGAATATAATAATATAGATATGAAAAGAATTGTGATATCAGAAAGGGGTTATTCTTACTCTTAATTGGAAATCGACAAATGTTACAGGAAGATAATGCATTGTCAAAAAAAAAAAAAAAGATTCTTAAGTTTTTGACTATAAGCATGATTACTCTCATAGGGACTAAGTGTGTTACAAGTAGAAAGCGATGCTACCTTTTTACATGTGCTTCCTTTTTTACTGATAAGAAAGGAAATTTACGTCATAATTCATTTTAATTATAATTTATAACATTTATAAACGTAATTAATGTAAATATATAATAGTACTTAACATTTATGTCATAATTAGTTACATTTATTAGTCGTATACCAGATAATGAAAACTTTGCAGAGAAGATATAGGGTAGGCCAGGAGGTCGGGTGAAAGGGATTGTGCAGGTGCTTTGGATAGAGTAAGGTATTGATATTTCTACTCACCCTTTCGTGGAGTGTCCAGTGCTGGGGGGAAAACAAAAGGATAAGGTTCAAAATGAAAGATTTTTTTTGTAATAACTACATATTGGGGATTCAAATTATATGAAAAGTAATTAGTTAGATAATTAATTATACAACAAAACTTGCTTTTTATATGTAGAATTTAATCACACTAGGCCAACAGAAGCAATAAAAGATAAATATCAAATGTCAGGGCAGTAATCATTATTTAAATATATGAATAAATGTATTTAAATCACTTACTACTTTGCTCTGCAAAATTAAAGGAAAACCTAAGCAAATAATTAATTCCAGATGCATGGAGGAATATACAATGAAAATGAATTAATATATAATTAGTGTATATATAAATGGGAAAACACATGTATACGTATGCCAAAAGCACAGTACACTCTAACTTTTGAAATCCAAACAAATATTTTATATATATATATCTATTAAAAATGATAATTAAATCGTAGGTGATAAAAGAGCTCACCATTTTTCAAACAGCCATTTATGGAGGAAATTACGCTAAGTTTAAGTATAAATATTTATATGGTTTAAATAGTAATTCTTGATATAATCAATCTTGAAAAAAAATGTAGTCTAATTGAGCAATCTAATAAACATTCTCGGAAGTTCTACTTTTGTAGCAGTGAATTTTATATGATAAAATATGAGTGATTTTGACTATAGCCAGGGACTGGGCTTACAAATGTAAGTTGTTTTGTTATCTTTCAGGTTATTTGTTAGACATATTAAGCTTGTGTTATGCTGTTTGAAATATTGTCAAACTAATTCCTGCGGATGAGAGATTATTCTGACTTTTATTCAATTGAATTTTATCAAATAAAATAGATTTTCAATATTAATATTTCATATTATTTCTTTAATTTTACACGTCAAGGTGTTTTATACATACTTAATTTTATAAACAGCAATTATCGTAATTGATAATCCTTCAACTAATAGCTAGATTTTATAAAATTAGATATGTATGAAATTCAACTCTAAAATTCCCTTTTTATTATTATCTATTCCTTTTTACGTTAATTACGTATATTAAGGATTTTAACAAAAGGATTTTTAGCAAAAGTTCAAAAATTGTTATTTATTTGAGTTGTAGTTCAAATGTATAAAAATAAGGAAAATAAAGAATTTTTAATTTCTGAATAAAAATATACTTTAATACCAAATTTTAAGTGATTCCAAATAATAAACTGAATTATAAAGGAACATAATGTTTAAAGTAATACTTTGATAAAATATCAGCATTGTATAATCCAATTCGAATAGTATCTATTTTCATTCTAATAAAATTTGCTGCTTTAATTTTGTCTCAATTAAGTAATTTTCTTTAATTTTTTCCCCTGAATGTAAGCGGAACGATCAAGTAAACAATTATCCGGAAACAGAAATTTCGATTAATTATTTTTAAAAAAATTAAGAATTTTCTTTTAAAACCAAAGAAACAGTTTGACCTTAAAGCCAACAGCTAATTTTTTTTTTTACTTCTCTAAAAACTGAAATTTGTTTTTCAGTGATACTGTTTGCGTTTGAAACAAAGATCTTAGTTCTTTATAAACATTTTTGAATTTTTAAAATTCAATCATTATATTATTTAAGTATCAGTATATTATTAAAAGTATTTCAAATATTTTTAAAAATATATTTCTTATATTCTTTTATATCCATTTGTTTTCTTTCCATCGTTTGAAGCTATTGAGTTTTCAAATTTTTAATTTCACACAAAAAGACTATAACATTTTTCTTTCCTTCCAATTTTTGTTTGCTTAGCTTTGTTTTGAATTTTAGCAATAGTTTACTCTAACTGTTGCTAATATTGCAGAAAATTTCACCAGCAAATCTTAAGCGATCAAGGCAATGAATAACAGAGAGTATAAAAGTATTTTAATATTCAATTTCATGTTATAAACTGTTCTATTAAAGTATCAGATAGTTGTATTGTATGTTAAACATTTTAATTTTAATACACAATCACCGCTCTTTTTATTGCATGTAAAGTTCAGTTGCAATAGTTATTATTTATAAAAGGAATTTAATTACAGTTAATATTTTTAATGCAACAATTAGATTTTTTTGTTCTTGTTGTCTAAGTATGTAATCTATTCTTTCATTATGCAATTATTTCCATTTATAATTGAAATGCTAAGATTAAAATAAATTACATTTATGATTTTCAAAATATGAATTATGTTAAATATTTTTATTTACGCTATAGTAATTTTTTTCTTTATAAAATAGAGAATGAGATCTGTTACGATAGCAAAAGTTAAAAGGAAAGTAAGTAATGTAAAGATAGCAAGTATTCCCATCTTACTTTTATTTTTAAAAAATATTCAAGGGAGAAATATTTCCTTTTTACTATTATGAAAATCTGCATAATTTACGATTGCTACTTTTTAATACTCATAAGCAGGTACTATATATATTAGATTATTTGAGGCTCAAAACTCTTACTCGAAACTCAATTAAACTATGTGAATGTAACTAAAAAAAAAAACCCAATAAATAAAAACAATATTATGTGACTATGTATTACTTACTTACTATATTAAATCAAATTTTAAATTTTATTACTTGGGTTTTGATTAAAGTGCATGTATTTCGCGATTTTACTAAGTCAGGAAATTCATTTTTCTTCATTTTTACTTGCTATATCTCATTTTTTTTATAGAATGATTTAACAAATATACTTCAAATCATGTGTACTTAATTTCTTAAATAAACATATTGAATTTGAATTTGTCACGAATAACTCTTCATTATGAATGAGTATGTGGTTTCATTTCCACTTTGTTTCAAAAACATTAATTTTAAATACCGAATTAATCTTGCAGTGACTCTCTTCAGCAACAAGTTAAAATACCTTAAAAACTAGCCCGAGAGAGACGTTTTTTTTAGCCTAGTTGGTAGAGGTGCAGCAAAAAGTGACCTGTTAACTTTTTTTCGGACCCAAAGGACTAGAGTTTGAAATGCCCCTGGTACAAGAAAGTCACCGATAACTCTTTCCCAATCAACAGGATGGGAAAATCCCTGACGCCGAAATCTTTTAATTAAGATGTATAGCGTTAATATTAAAATTATTTTTTTAAAGTGCTTCCAAATAAGATTGAATTTTTGATTAAACTAAGAAAAAAATATAGCACAATATAACGATTTATTGTCTAAAAATAACAAATGGTCTGCAAAACAACATATACTATAATTTGCATATTTTTAAAGAAGATTATGCAGAGATTAATAGTTATTTGCATGAAATTTGCCTACTTACATTAGATCATTTTTAACTGTTCAATGAATTTTGTGTATTTTATTAGTAGTAAAATATCTTTCTAATAATCATCTAAAAAGTGAAATCAGTCCTAAAATGTAAGTTATGAAAGATATTCTTGGCAAACTGAATTAAAATGGATGCACGAATAATTTTTCCTTGAGTTCTGATCTAAATAAATCACTAATTTTTTTTCAAAACATTTACAACTAATGTTGTATTTCAAGCGAAATATTTCAAGCAAACTCGTTTAACAACTTCAAAATCTTCCTTTTTGGCAATATCAATTAGAATAGATAAACGCATATAGAGAAAAAATGTTGAATAGTTAGTGAAAGTTGAAGTGAATTTAAAGTGAAAATATGTAAAAGTTTGTTAGAGTAGAAACAAAACTAATGATAAATTTATTTTAATTTAGCTTTAAAATAATTTTCACCTTAAAAAAGTTCTACAATTAAACGTAAGCGTTAAGCTGCAGCAAAGAATAAAAATAATCAATAAAAGTGCATCTAAACAAAATGCTTCTAATTTACAAATTTTACAATTTTATAATATCATTTACATAAATGTTATTATGTTAGCATGCTTTGTGGATTTTTATTAAAATGTCAATTTCTTGATATTCTAAACATTGTAAGTTTCTTCCGGCATTAAGTTATACCAGAAAAAATTGCTGATCCCCTTACTCATTTGCTTAAATATTTTAATTACAAAATTTTAATTAAGTAAAAATTATTTAATTATATGAATTTAATTCAATATTAAAGATGTGGAGATAGTACTGAGCACTATTGCTTTAGAAAACTTAAAAATTTTCTTATGTACGATTACTGTAAAAGGAATTATTCAAATTAACATCTATTAAATCTTGTAATGAAATTTTTGTTTAAGAATAATAATTGTGCTAAGCAGTTGTTAAATTTTTCATGAAGAGCAAATTATTATTTTTATTACATATTTGTTCCTTTTTTTATTTTTTAAGTATAAATAAATTTTTTTAGAATAAAAATAAGTATTCTCAATTGTTAAAAATTTATTGCTGTGTATACTTTTCAACTAATGAATTTTTAACGATATTGCTCTAAAAATTATTGAAAGAATACAGCACCTTTGATTCTAATCACATTTTAAATCAGGTGTATCTGAAATATAATACTTAAATAAAACATTAAAAAAATTAAACAATTATATAAATATTTTTTCTTTCACCCTATTCATTAAAAATATAAGAGCTAAAGTAAAAAAGGAAGTAATTTTTTGATTTTTTTCGTACATACACGCTTTTTTGTAACAAAAAAAAATGTTTTTATGCACAATCAACCAAATTTTATTAGAAAAAAATATACAAACTTATACACATTCTTCATTACATACATTTAGCCATTTTTTTTAAATTGCATTCTTTCATTTCGAATACTTGCACAAGTTGATTAATTTCCCATTTTTCACAGATAATAAATTTTAAACATTTAAAATTTTTGTAATCTATTTAAAATCCCATTCAGTATAACTTAAACTATAATTTCTTTTATTTCATGTTCAGATACTTCTATTTCTTTCCTACCATGAGACAAACAAATATTGTCATCATATTCAACTTTTTATACGTAACTTTCCAGTAGAATCTTGCGGTGTTAAATCTTTACTTTTACAATGATGACAAGAATTCAGCAGAAAAATAACTTTTTAACACCGCATAAAGAGCATCATGAATTCCTTGATGAAAGGTAATTAAAGTAAATGAATAAAATCGAGAGACTTAAGCATTTTGAAGTATTTTATTTAGTAAAGAACAGAAAGTTTTTAGGATGTTAGCTTATTGTCATATTTCATTCTTTTAAAACCTTACTAAGCTTTCCTTTTTTCACAAAATTGCTAGAAATAGTAAATAAGGTATTTTAAAATTTCTCATTGTTTCTCGTAATCGAATTAAATTACTTAAAGTCAAATTTCAGTTTTAATTAAAAATATTTGTTTCATTACGCAAATTTATTGGAATTCAATGTGTTTTGTAACATTTCTTACTTTCATTTCATCACAATATCTAAATGGAGAAAAAGAGATAAACATGCTATTTATTTTTAGAACAAAAATGGTATTATTGACTTCAATATTGAAAATTCCAAAACTTTACTAAATACTAATATAGAAAATTATAGCCAAAGATACATTTATTTAATTTAATTAATTCTATTTTTAAGGATAAATAATTTAACAATATTATATTTTAATAATTTGGGACATCAAAGGTTAATTTGAAACACAAATAATGATCATCAATTAAATTCACAACTTAAGTAATGTAAAGTAAATTAAAAAATACTGAACATCGTGAATAATTCATTTTGTCAATTTTCTTAATCCAATATTATTCTTAACCACTTTTGAAATGTTTTACCAACAACGTAAACGTACCGTGAGGCATCGATGAAGTAGATGATCAATGACGCTATACTAAGTAGGAACACCAGCACCACCTGAAAATAAATTAAATGTAAATTAACAAATTAGCTAGATTAGCTAAAATATTGTTAACATAAAACATCTTATTAAAGATGAAATTAAAATAGTCTTAACTATGATATTATGTCAGAGTAAATTTAAAGAAAAAAGGATAAATTTCGCAAAAAACATTTACGAATAAATAAATTTACCGATTTTTAGTGTTAAATTAATTTACGAATTTTTTCGTTTTCTATTTTCTCTCCCCCCCCTTTAAATGAATGCATATATTGTTTTCATTATTTATTTCTAGTTAAATGATGAATAAGTTTGTCTACTCAAACTAATGAAAATTGTTGATTAATATTTATTCTTGTTTTATTGAAATTTAAAGAAATGTTTTATTTCATAAAAAAAATCATGTAAAAGCCTTTTATTAAAAATTGCAATTAACTAACTTCTTATCATCATATCTTAACTTCTTTATTATCATAAAAGATGATAATAAAAGTACTTCGAAATAATGTTATTTAATAATTCTATGTTGTTTTATCTCAGTTTATACATAAGAAATAATAACCTAAAATTTTAGATTTGCCTGGTAAAATCTTAAGAGTCAATTTCAAAATATGATTAAAATTTTGTTGATAGTTGTGTATACAAACAACTTGTATAATGGTTTTTACTTTTACTGACTAATAAAAATATATATACTTTTACTGACTAATAAAATATTTTCAATATTGTGTGTGCGTGCTTTAAGTTATTTGCGTCCTAAAATATTCCTGTTTAATATTTTCACCCATTGAACAATAAGCATTTCCTTTTCCTGGACTAATTTTAACTTTATATTATTCTATTACAAAAGCTTTTATTATTAATGCTACTTATGCAATGTATTAAATACGTAAGAGTTGCATCCATAGTAATATTCCTTAGATGCTTTGGGCATTTAGAAGCTTTTAAACATCGAATTCAACCATAATTTCTTCTTATGTCCAAATTTTAAAAGAAAAACTAAATTTTCAGAAAGATTATAGTGCTAGTATATAAAATCATATTTAAATAAAATTACACCATGATGGCGGAAAGCAATAATCTCAGGTTTCATGGAAAGTATAACATGCTGGGAAATGCGTATTTTTAACATTTCAGAAAATTTGCGCAACAAAGATATCAACGATATAACATTGCAGAAAAATTAAGCAACAAAGATATTGTCAACTACAGTCTATATAAAAGGGAAGATTGTACAAGAGGTTTCGCATTCAGAAGTCATATTCATGCGTTAATTGTCTGAGTGAAAGTCATGTGATGTCTCATATAAAAAGGAGGAACTCCTTTCAATATGTTTGAAATTTGTCTGCTGAAAGATTGTGGCTTACGGGACTGTGGTCTAGCGTTCATTGATATTGCTGCTCGTGACTTTCATTTGAATATGGAATTGTTGGGTCTTAGATGGCCTTGTAGAACGCCTTGCGAGATCTAAGCGACCTTCGTCTACTAGAGTCGACAGAACAGATATGTTTTCAGATGAGATAATATGACCATGTCCCATGCCCTAAGTTAAGAACTTTTTGTTGCACTTTCCCTTGACACTGAAACAAATACAGGTGAGCCTTCAGTGACAGGTTAAATGACTATTATGGACATAGGAATGGCATCGCATTGTCTTTTCAGACATATCTTGGTTCTGTATAACCTCATGAAGGACATATCATTGTGTGGAGACACTAAAGAGAAGGAATGTTTCAAACTTACATTCGTCATCATTATCTAGCTTAGCACCTAGAGCCATTTTATCCAGGAGAGCGATTTCACTCAGTTTTGGGAGTAGAATATCATTCATCGCGCATGCCCGAGCTTATTATAGCACAATGCCACGAGATGCTTTGTAAATAAAAATGCAAGGGGTAGCCGATGTAACTAAAAACATGCCGGAAGCCACCCTACATGTTCAAAATCACTGTTATCTACACTAAGTCACCTAGAGTAAGTGACATAACGTCATTCAGAACCATGCTGTTTGAGCCATTCCTGCTCCTTCTCACTCGGTCATACTTTACAAGAAGTTCACAGGGCTATCCAACACCTTAGCTCCAAACTTAGTTCTTATGAAAAAGTCAGGTAAGTCTATATCATTAACATCATCAAGATCCGATACGGATCTCTTATTGCTGCTCATCAGCTCAAGATTGACAAGAACCTCTCGATCGCTAAGCATTGTCGTTATGAGGGAGAGACCTCTTTAGTAGATGTAATTGTCGGTTACCCTAGTTCTTCGGTCCCAGCCAAGGATGTTGCTCTGGTACGGATGGACATTTCACAACGTTACGCTTCTTTACGAAAACTCATCTGATCAAACACTTTTAAATAAGGCTGGGACGTTTACATTGAGCATCTGACTAGAAAGCAACAATACTTATCTCTCCTCCAATTGCCTTAATAATCAGATTTTACAATTAAAAAATTTTTCCTTGGTATTTCAAACGTGTCATCTCTTCATGTATCGTTTTCTGGCTCTTTGACGTTTTGATGGTCCCTTCGTATGTGTGAGGAGACCTTCATTTTTATTTGATACGGGCAGAGACTGGGCACATATCTCGCTCCCCTCTTGTTCGAGTAACTGGTTCTTTAGAAAGCCACCATTTCATTTTCGACTTGTTAAGGTATGTGGCTAGGCCGGGGCTTCACGGTTTCTGTGACTCTACTTTTCAACAAGAAAATACACAACCTCAAGTTTCTTGTGCTATCTTGACTTTTTATGATGCAGAAAGTGTTTGTCTGTTCCCTTGACAAATACTTTCTTCTAATATTTCTTTGAGAACACCTAGTCATGTGTTGCCGACATAATGACACATCACCACTCGCAAGCTACTACAATAGATGAACTTGGTGTAGAGTTGAAGCTACATAGAAAGATGATCCCTTACCTGTCTGATAAACTTAGTTCGACTCGACGCCTTATTATTCGAGAACTTATTACTGCAACATGCGGTAGCTTGAGTACCACATTCTATACTCTGTGTATCAAAAGCCTCAGTGAAGTAAATAATATTTACCTCTCATTTTAATGTATATATACAGTAAATAATATTCTATTTCAGTTTTCTTTCTTAGCGTAGCATTTTTAATGGCCAGATATGAATTATAATGAATTCGAAATTTTTTGAATGAAATAATCATATAATGGATTACAATTTAAGGAATACAGATACAAATCAGGAAATTTTAAGTAATACCTGTTTTTGGACAATTAGACTGAAATTATATGGATGAAAATACTTATTTTATCGAATCAGAATAAACCCATTGGCGATGAAACTAATTTATTCGAGAAATTTAATTTCATAGTCTCTTAAATACGCAGAAAAATCGTAGGTAACACAAATGTGTATAAGAACGTAGATAAATAAAGACTTGATTCAATATAATACGCACCCATTTAGATGGATTACAGAGTCAAGGATATGTATCTTGACATATCAAAAGCCAAAAAATGTCAGAATAACATAATCTATTTGGCTTTTTGGAATAGTGGTTGTGTGATGTCAAAATAAATATTTTGATTGTAAAACGTAATCAAGTAAAAATTCAATCACATTATAAGGTTATTTTTTAAACGAGACTCTGCATTTGAATAATATTAAATCTCAAACATATTCATATACAATTCATTACAGAATCGAATTCCTTTTTGGGCATTACATGCAGTGCCCCAGAGTGCAAAAAAGTTTATTCAGATATTCGGATTCAAAAGAATAAGGAATTTCAACAAATTATTTAAAGGCAAAAATTTGATTCAATTCAATATAAGGTCTCTAACACAGAAGTTCCGGGATAAAATTTACTCTATATTCGGATGAATAGTTACATAATGAAATTTTAAGATATTTTATAAATCGGAGAAGCAATGTTAAAAATAAATCATATAATAAACAAGTTAAATCTGAAATAAAGGCAATGGATACTATGAGTGTCTATATTATTATGGATACTATTTATGTCTATATTATTATGGCAATGGATACTATGACTGTCTATATAGCTCAGTCTATATTATTTGATTCGTAATTCGTTTGATTCAAATTTTTAGAAGAATAAAAAAAATGATCGAAAATTTTGAAGTTTTTATATTTCGGCACTATATTTTAAAAGTTTATTATTTTAAAGATTTTACATCTAGGAAGTTTGAAATTGTTAAAAAAAGAGAATTATATTATTTACTAGGGATGAATATCGACAAATTTTAAATCCTTGAAAATTTCATATAAATTATAAAAACTTTTTATTCATAGCTTCCCTTCATTATTGTGAATACTTGAATTTTATTTTTTTAGAATTTTATCCGGTGCAATGATATATGATAGATAGTTTACTAATATTGGAGTAAATGCGTAAAAAAGTATTTTAGAAGCAAACCAAAAATTTCAATATTAGGCTATAAAAGAAATAACCATAAAATAATAAAAAGTATAAATAATAAATTAATTTTCACTGTATATAATTGCTTGTAATTATTTCATCATAAAAGAGAATAATCAATTTTCACATGAAGTTAAAATCATTGTTTTGCTGAAAAGTGGTCATATTTAACTTAATTAAATTAAGTTTTAGTGGCTTGGATTTTCTACTTTTTTTCCAAGCAAAATATTTTAGTCGTCATATTTTTAGTTTTAGTTTCATTAATATGATTGATTCCAATAAGGGTATCATTTATATATAAATGGAAAATGAAAGAAATATTAGGAAGTAAACCTAATTTTGTTTTATAGCTAAACTTCTATTTCGCTAAAAAACCATACAGTTCATTATAGATTTTCATTTAACTACGTGTACAATAAAGTAAAAAATTTATTAGTTGAAGGAAATGTAATTCGTTGTACTTAGTTTGCTTTCAGAAAAGTAAGACGTTAGAATAGAAACCCATCTCGGTTTTTAAAAAATATTTTTTCTGTCATTAACTTTAAATACTTGATACTTTCATTACTTTGATACTTGCTAAGTCTAGTTAATACTGACTGTTTTGATATTAAAGTTTCATCAGAGTTTCATATTTTGCATTTTATAGTTTATCATTTCGAAGAGCAGCTTAACATTTTTTTTAGAACTATTTAATAAATTTGCACTCTTTGGAAGGAATCTCTATATACAAAGAGCCTTTTGCTGGAAATCTTTCTAAATATAGTTTCTAGAGTATATGACTTGAAGTTTGAAAGAATTTATTAAGTATTCATGTCACGTGAAATACTTTTTGAAGACCCCTTTCTTTACATCAAACTTTATATGCAGTTTATTTAACACTCAAAATTTCTGTCAGGTGACTTTAAAGCTAGTACTTAAACATTTTTCAGCATTCAGTATCGTATGGTATAATGATTCAAAATCATAAAAGCAGAATTGCATGCTACATTACTTTTATACACTCACTTGGTGATATGAAGCTATTTGCTCAATGGCCTATGCTAAAAGTTCTCGAGCATGATACAGCATTTTATTTTAGTATAAGTTTTCTTGTCAAGTATGATATATAGTTGTAGTTACACATTTTTCAATATAATTGCTTTAAAGTGTTAGGAAGACACAGAAGACAAAATAAGTTATTTGGAAGTAACTAAAAAAAAGTATCTTAAAAAGAAGATATAAAAAAAAGAATTTTCTGAAACACGTTTCTAACTTACTAGCAATGTTTCTTCTTGGAACGTGACTTTCTAAACTATATTATATTTCAGTTCGCGTGGAAAAAAGATGGTACTTTTTTTACTGTAATCGGGTTTTTTACCCTTTTTTTTAATTTTTAAAAGATATTATTTTATAAATCTGAAAATTACTTTAAAAGTCAATAATATTATTATGTGTTTTTGAATTCAAGAAGTCTAATTTTTATTAATAAATATTAACTTTTAGTGATAAGCAAAATATAAATTTTTTTTCGATATATTTCATAAATTATATCTGTTCATTTTATTGAATTTGTGCTTCAGTTTATTCTTTGTAAATCAATGATGCTTTCAAAATATAAGTCACTATATCACATTATGGTTAAGGTATCGGGATATTTTTAATTATTTATTTATAAATATAAATAAATAGAATTTCCCTCTTTTGTATATTTTATTAAAAGAGAGAAATCTCTCTCTCTCCATATATATATCTTATATACTATAGATTAAATTACTTATATTTGATGCAAAATATGAATATATTAGTACTTTCGGAAAACTATCTAAGAGAAAATTTCGGTTATAATTATAATATATGAAGAATTTAGAATATTAAAATTTCTATTAAAAATATCTTTAATTTTGGTGTAGTTAAACTGCAATAAAATACTACTAAATTCATTTCAATGAAATAGCCTTCTCCTTCCCAATGAGAAACAAGATTTCTCTGAAAAACAACAGTTTATTATCTTATTTAATAGAAAAATTAACTTGAGAGTGTTCATAGCTTTATTTCCTAACACATGTAGCAAAGATTTATTCTACGTTTAAGATCTGATAAGGAGAAAAATTAATAAATCTTAATGCAATATGTATGAAAATTAAATTCGAAATTCGTTATTTAAATCATTAATTTCATAAATACGAGATTAAAATTTATGTAATTTTTTTCTTACATCTGAAGTACTATATAACAAAAATCTATGAATAACTTTGAGTGTTCTATTGATCTAAATAATGTCTTATTTTATACATAACTAAACATTTCTAATATTAAAATTATAAAATTTTTAACTAAAAATCACATTCTTCTTTATTAAGATTATTTTACAGGTTTTTGAATTTTATTTAAATTATAAAATTATGAAAGTAGCGGAATTTCTTTTAATATAGTAACAGCAATATTAAATTGCAATGTCACGTTATTTCATGGTTATAGAATAAATTTGATTCCTATTAATTTAAATATAATCTACAAGACTCACTAGACTATATATACTCTTACAAAACAAATTTCAGATAATTATTGTGATATTTATGTTTAAGTCCCACAATTTCCTTCATTCATATATAATTGTAATGTTTTTACAATTAATGTCTGAAATATTATAAAGCTACATTTTTCCCATTTGAGAAGGAAAAAATCCCCCAGATTTATTTTATTGTTGTAAATCTAAACATTTTCTACGTGTAACATAAATAAAGTGACACATTTCTTACAATAATTTTGTTCTAGCGTTATGCAGTAAGAGCCTGTGTGTGTTTGCTACACTTATGAAAGTATTCTCATTAATTTGTACCAAAAACAGTTTTTTCAATCCTAACATTAAACTTAAATTGAAATGTAAACTTATCTACTTTATTGCGTTTTTAGATACTAAATGTTCAAAATGAAATTTTTAAGGACTCAAGAAATCCCATTATGCAGATGTTATCGAAAAGACATAATATGGATGCAAAACTACGAGGTACAATAAAAGATTAGTATTTAATCTTAAAAAACTAACGCTATCAATCAAGGCTCTTAGAATTCATTAGGCAATAAAGAAATTACTCACTATAAACTAACAATTTATGATTTTATTAAATATCTCAAGTATACCATCTCGATTTATATTGCTTTGCACAGTAAGACTTTTTAGAATTTCCTAAAAATAGCTATAAGTGACCAAAATCCCTGGCACATCGCAGCCGACAAATATCGAGCTGCAGATCTTTTCAGGATCCTTATTGGTTCCCAGCGATGCCCCGTGTTGCTATGGTAACAGGCGGCCATTAAAGCCTGTTGCTTTTTCCCTGAATGACGTCAATGCTGACGTCACGAAACAATCTCGAACGAAAACGTGATGGAGATAGAATAAAAAAAAACTTTCATAGGCAAGCTCAAGAATTTTTGTCTTCCCCATTTCTGCTCTGTTTCTTGACATTTAGCTTTTTATTTTTTATCTCCTTTTGCATACAGTTCAACTTGTTTTTACAGAAATGTCAACTTGTTGGCATTATAGAAAATAAAAATTTCTTTCATTTTACTCGTCCTTATAAATTACAAAATAATAATAAAAACAGAGGTAGAGAAAGGATCAATTGCTTAAACACTTAAGGAATTAAAATTAAATTATCATTCAAATGTTGAAATTACAATCAGTTAGATATTAGGACTTCACTTTTTTCAGATTTTTCCCAAGAAAAAAAAATGTAATTTAAAAATTATGTCTTTATAATTCAAATTTCTCTCTCTTTCTCAATTTTTTTTTTACATTATAAGACTTATTAAAATTTAAGTAAAAAAAATACCGTATTTTATTACAAATAATTTTTTCAACACAGCAAATGTTATTGTAAATTAGCTACACTAGTTATGCAATCGAGTAATTCTTGCAGAATCAGGGTGTTTTGTTACATTTATTTCACAGTTTTGTTTTCATATAAATAATATTCTCAAGAATCAGATTTGTATTATTTTTTTACTTATTTAAATTGGTTTCATACAAGAATAAATGTTATAATATAATATAATATAATATCTCCCTTATTTTGATCAAAATAATTTTTTTTAACTTGTTAGTGAGAATATAATCAATTATTTTTCTGTAAAAATAAAGAAAAGAAAATGGATAGAAAATAAAGCATAAAAGTAATTTAAAATACTTCCAAAATGGAAAGTAATAGAAATATTTAATTGACTACAAATGTACAGGCTAATTTTAATCTTATAAATAAATGACCGCCTGAATAACTCAAAAAGACTGTGTCGAAAACTGAAATTTTAGTTTTTAATATATTTTGAATAATGCATTTTATTTACACATGTAAATTAATTTTGATGTTATCGGTGTAGTAACAAAAATAATGGAAACACTAAATCTTCTCAAAATATTTACATAAAATCTAAAGGGTAAAAATGAGATTCTATAGTATTATGATATTGAGGTATTGTAAAATTTAAATATTTAATGTACATACATGTTAATCGTTCTAGAGATGGAATCCATTCGGCTGTTTCCCCCGATCGATTTAGTCTCTCTGTAAAACTGTTTATCGTACATGCATTATCGCCACGCAGTAAAAAGGGAAGTGAAACGTAACTTCTTTTGGAAGTAGCTCTTTTGGTATTATATTTCCAAAAGTTCTCAAATTTTTTCCGCTTTCTAATCTCAAAATCATTCTCAATCTTTGCATTATGTTAATCGTTCGCATTCTCTATTTATATCTTCCTAAACTTATTTTGAAGGGTTTTTTTTTGTGTGTGAATGTTAAAAAAGATTATTTTGTAAATACACTTTCGGTTATTTACAAATAGGCTCAACTCCTGATGAAGCTAATGAAGTCCTAAAGGCGTGATTTAAAAAAGGATATTTAGTTCAAAGCTAAAAGAAATTTCAAGCTTTTTTTTAAGTTTCCATGAAAAATGTTTCGAAATATTATATCAGAAGTTAAATTTCAAGAAGCGCTTTCATTGTTTATAACAGTAAGGTCCTATATCGAATTTAATTTAAATACCATTCTCTCTAATATACGTAAAAAATAGCCGGTTTTGTTCAAATTAATGTTAATTATAGTTTTTTCAATGAAAAGTATTGAATATTCAGAAATAAAATCTAATAATATTCACCACGAGAAAGAGTGAGAGAGAGCTTCCGCTTGTTATATAAAATTTATTTGTGAAATACTTCACATTTTTTTTAATTTGACGTTGAATTCATCAATAATTATTCAACATTTTTGAATTAATTTTGAAGAATTAATTCAAAAATGTTTGGTAAACGAACTTTTCTAAACATAATAGAAAAAATTGGGAGGATTCTTTAGATTCAAAGTATTAAAAACTATACTTTCAGATATTTAAAAATATAAAATTTTTTAATTTGTCTAAAAATATTATTTTATTAACTTCCCTTCCTTTAAATATAAGTATAAAAGAATGTTTAAAACGCGTATTAAGAATTAAATTGATTGCGATTCAATTTTTATTCATGGATACTCTAAATCTGAAAAACCGAATAAATTGAGAAAAACTTATTAGTCAGGTATATAAGGTATCTCTAAAATGAAATACCAAATAATAAATAAATTCCCAGCTAATCAAACAAAAAATTCAGGCCTGGGACTGACTAACGGTGTTAAACTAGTTTTCTGGTATACCAACCTTCCCACCGTTGCTTTAAAAAGTGACTACATGAATTTCTCTTTAAAATCAAAGAAAAAGAGAAATACATACATAAACAAAAGAAAAGCAATACATAGTCTACAGTAAAATGAAGTAAAAAAGAAACATTCTAAAGACGAAAATTGAAATACCAAAAACTAAAAAGGAAAACTTTTTTTTTTTATAAAATCAATGATATAAATCAAAACTGCAAAATACAGTAGAAACAGAAGAACGCCAGAAATAAAAATAGATAATTTATGTTACTTCGAATCTGCATACAAATTCTATTTCATTCAAAATGTTGAAAAGTGAAGGGGGAAATAACTTATAATAATTTAAAGATTTTCATATTATATGCAATAGATTATATGTACATATATAAATGAGCACTAATACAATATCACATATTGCTTCAGGAAAAAGTAAATATTCACGAGAGAGTAATAAAAAAAGTATCTCAAACCATGATGATTTCTCCTCTAGAATAGGAAGAAAAATTATAATGGGAGATCATTTGTAATTAGAACTCTTA
The DNA here is from genome assembly GCA_019974015.1 of Nephila pilipes. Lineage (NCBI taxonomy): Eukaryota > Metazoa > Arthropoda > Arachnida > Araneae > Nephilidae > Nephila > Nephila pilipes. The sequence goes on along the minus strand of BMAW01064715.1, from coordinate 358,976 downwards.
GTCTAAAATGCAAAATATTATAAATATATCACAGTTATATCATTAACAAATTGTTTTCCTAAGCCTATTGCTGTGTAGTGAAATTATGATATTACTGTGCCGCATTTTAAATTGTGATATAACTGTGCCGCATTCATAAATTTACATATTGTATAACAGTTGTTATACAACGTGTAAATTTATGACAGACGTTTTATAAGTTCATGATGTGTATAGGTTTTTGAAAATTAAACATAATCATGTACTTACAATATCTTCATAATTTTACAACATTTTTTAAAGATTTGATTAACTTTCTTGTAACTATAGTATGACTGTGAAATAAAAAATTTTTAAATTTAGTTTCTGTAAACTGATATATGTGCATTGCTGTTCCAGAATTATATTTTAATAATGTAAGAATTAAATCTTTTTTTACTTCAAGAAAGAATTAGTAATTATATATGTAAAAGTTAAATTAATAAATGGAAAACTTTGACCACTAGGAAAATGTGAACAGTGATTCCATATTCTAAAATAACCAAAGAGTATTATCAAAACCAAAGCATTGAAAATTTATATTACAGTACTGCTCAAATTAATTCACTCTTAGAATTGAGAAATGGGATTAAATTAGGTTTACGGATTCCCCTTCCCCATAATTATACTGAGTAAAAACCAGGATTATTTTATAAAGTCAATGAAAAGACAATGGGAAACATAAACAGTTGAATAACAAAACACACTGACAAATCATACTTGATCATTCTGTGTTTGATGATCATCCACATTAGCCAGTATAAGGATGAACATAGAGAGATCAAGCTCGCAAAAATATCAAAAGCTTGATTAAAAAATGCTGTAAACTATTTAATTGAAGAAAGTGAACATCAAATTATTGAAGAATGTTAAATTTTATGTCTAAATTAGAACGACAGTAACTAAGCATAAAATTGTAAAAAAATATAGAAATATCATCAGTGTTATGTACATATAACATAATATAAAAATTGCAAGAAAGCTTTTATCTAAATTGGTAATAGTTTATCAATTTAGACTATTTAGTTTTAAACTATTATATAAAGATATCTAAAATGAAAATAACTATTGTAATAAAAAAAATAAAAATAATAAATTTATAAAAACAATAATATTAAATGGATATTATAAAAACTGAAATCAAATAGAAGAAAAGATTAATCTGAAAAATTAGTTACCAATCAAGAAAAATAATTAAAATAGGATAAAATGAGTCAAAAAATAACTGCAAAAACTGACAAACTTTTTCAATCTTAATTTTTAATTAACTATTGTATTATCTGTTTTTAATATTTGTTATGGTTCTATTCACAATGTTTGTTTAAATTATAAACTTTACTACTATTTTTACTCTACTATGCCCTTTTTATACAAATTTTTGTAAAAAGTGGAAAAGTAAAACTGTTAACATCAATTTAAACACACGCACATCAAACCCTTTATTCATTTTCTGAAATGGAATGATGTAATTTCATCCAGGAAATATGAGAGTGTTCTTTTAATAGTTGGTAGTTGATTGAATTACTGATCACGTCATATTCTCTCGCATTACGACCCAGTCTAAATGACACACGCAATGCTTGAATGACCTAGCGTGCCTTATTAGCAGTCTGCATGGTTGTGCCAGCTTCAATGAACGGCTATTTTTCATAAAAATGGAAGGGTTTTACGCTTTGTAGGCTAGAAGACTGCGAGTATAAAAAAAAGTTCTCGAACTTTCATTCATGAGGCTAGAAATACTAAGTGAGGGTAAAAATAAAAATCGCTTAAAATTCGTGTGTAACCGAATGTGACTTCACAGCAGGATTACTTTGGACATATTCCAAGATAAGCAGAATTTCTCGAAGCCAAGTAATGCTTAAATGCTTTAAATTCGATTATCTCAATAGAATTAAAAAGGATTCGATTTTTTTTATAAAGTCATAATTCTTTAAGGTAAGAATAGTGTTTTACAGGCTTAGAAAAAGAACTGAAATGCTTCTATATGAAAACTAAGAAAATTATAGATCGCTTAAATTTTAAAAGGGAGATCACTTTATTTCTAGATAATTAAAATGATTTTTAATTATGTACTATATAAGAATATTAAATGTAAAATATTTCTAGTACTGATTTTTAAATTTAAAAATTTGAAAAGTTTTACATTAAAAAGCAGTTTATGATTTCTGTTACTTATACAGCTTTTGGCAAATTTGATTTTTATAAATGATTCTTTTGCATATGTATCGTAGGTTTTATAAATGTATTGATAATGATTAACTTAAGATATGAGGATTGATTTATCAATATAAAAATAACAACATTTAAATTCTGAAGTGCAGTGAATTTTGCAAATCTGGATTTATATCAAGAATCTCCTCAACTTCAGTTTTTATAGTCATACTTCCTACCAAACCATTTTAATTTTTCTTCATGAAGCTTATTTGCAGTGATCCTTAATAAAATATTTACTTAAAAGGATTGGTAAAAAATGAATTAAAAAACAATTTCTAAACTTAAGAAATCAGGTGAAAATTGTATAGAAAAGAATTCCGACAAAAGATAGTATTTATAATAAAAATAGTTCTGAGAACATGTAATTTCATAAAAAATTATAGGAAGGAGCTCTTCTATTTTTTTAAAGAGCAAAATAGTACGAAAAAAAATGGAAAATAAATAAATAAAACTTAGCAATATATATAAAATATTATATATATATATATATATATATATATATATGTGTGTGTGTGTGTGTGTGTGTGTGTGTTCATTTGAGATACTTAACTTTTATTTTCAGTTATAATATATTTCTTAAATCTGAGCCAATGAAAAAAAATATTACTTAGAATAATATTTATTAAAGAATTACAAAATTCTAAAAATATATCGATGAGTAAGAATTACATTTTGTTTTATTTCTACGATATAATATCCTTTCTTTTTGTTTTCAAAGTAAAATACAAAATGCTCACAAGGAATATAAATATTCCTTCCTCAATTGTGTATTTTAAACTTGAATAAAAAAAATTACGAGACAATTTTGAATATGCTTCTGTATGTATCGAATATTTTTTTTTCTTATTAAAAATGGATTAATTTATAAATGTTTTAAACATAAAAAATTACACTATGTAACGAGTGTTTGGGCACACAGATGAAATATACGCCATTAAGACATTTAAATTCGCTGATAACGAATACAACTTCAAAAAGGCACCATCATTCTCATATTAATTTATAAATTGAAAAATGTATTAAAAAACCATACAATTCAAAAAAAAAAAAAAAAAAAAAAACGAGAAAAAATTCTTTTTCAGAAATAAATATTTAAAGACCTTTGTCTAAATTGCCTCTCGTTACTTCAAATTTATTATTATTGCTTATGGTTAAGATTTAGAGAAGTAATGAGTCAGTCTTTCAAGTGTTGGAAGCGCACAAAACGGCAATTACTCATATTGCTTTTTTATAAGGGCGTTTCAGAGCAACTGACACTATGGAGCTTAGTTTGCATGATAACCGTATTCTGTTCACTAATTTGGAATAAGTTTGTGAAGTGAATAGTCTTAGAAATTGATGCCTCAGAGAGTATCTTTACTCCTTTTCATTTTCATGGACAGACCCCACCGTAGTAATGGTTAGACCGTGCTAATTCACTAAATAGTTTTTTTTCTATATATGAGGACATTTTGTTACGAAAAGACGGTGCCATAAACTAACAACGAGTTTAAGCAAGCTTATTATATTTGTTTTGGGTATCACTTAATAGAAGATAAAACAAGTGCTCCTCATATATCATACATTACGTGTCATTCTGGTTTGCTTCACTGGATGAAAAGGAGACAAAGATCTGTATATGCCATTTGTCCTCCCACCATGTTCTAAACCTAAGACAACGTTGTACTTAATTCAGCAAATACAATCAAACGACTTAGTCAGACACCTGAAACTTACCAAAGATCAATCGGAAATTTTAAGGTCTAGATTACAGCAGTGAAATTTTCTGGATCCCATCAGTAGAATTTCATTACACATGAAGAGATTTGAGCAGTTTTCAGGGTGTTTTTCATAGCAGAATTCCATGTGCTTGTGCATAAATGATTGCTGATGGTTAAATGAATTTGGTGAACTTGATTTCGAACATATCCCTCGGAAAGCGAAGCTATTCCCTGAATGGAAACTAACTTGTCTCAAGAGATTGTCAAACAAGTCAATATCATTGTTTACTTGTCTGACAGTCTCTTCTTTGACAAGCCAATGGCAATTTTAAATCATCAGTATCGTTGACACTTGCAATGGAAATGAAAAAATAACCGCAGTATGACTATATTAATAAATGAAATATAATACGTCGCGTACAACTGGCAATTTTGTAGATTTTTGAAAGCCACAGACTTGGTACTTAGACTTCAGAGTGTATTTACGAAATACTGCTGTTTCTTTTGTCTGAGCTACAATAGAGCAATTGATAAACTCTATTCTGTTAAAAACCGGCCTTATAGAGATAATTACGTGTCGGGGCTACATAATGTTTAATGCGATTCTCTGAGAAATCGAAAGCAGATATTTTTTCCTCCTTTACATATAAAGTTGGTTCTACTTAAGATCTTGCGAAATGTATGGACAAAATAGAGAAAGTTTTACTTATATAAAAAGTACTTTCTCAAATGTAAGCGATGCTAAACTATAAGAGGGAATATTCATGGTGTGACTCATAGATTAGGAAATTTTTGAAATAAAAAAATTTAAATACTTCAGGTATGGCTATTTAGCAGATATTTGATTTAGTGGTTCATGTTTTCTGAGCAATGCCAAAGCCGGGAACTGTAAATAATTAATAAAGAAACTCCTACATAGTTTCGAAATGCTAAGATGTCAAACTCTGACGATTATAGGATGGAATTTTTCCCTGAAAACATAGGTGATGCGAATGACGAAGAATAAAATTCACGCAATAGAACATAGATACCAAATGAGATGGGATCCCAATATGCTGGGTGATTTTGGCTGGTTTCTTCTGAGAGAGAAAGCAACTCCGCATATGAAGATAAAATAAAGTTGCTAAATGTAGAGATGTTTTAGGCATTCTTGCTCTGTTTTTATTCGTCATAAATAAATAGTTTTATTAACATTTTCATTGTTAAATTTTCAAAATTAATTTTACAACTTTGTCAAATTCTAAAAGTGTATCATTATAAAATATATACAAAAAAATACTTTTTCTTGTAAGGAAAATTCAAAATACCGATAATATTTATTCAATGTCAATACTTTTTGTAATCCTGTTTTGAATTTTATTGAAATCTCGTTGTAGTTTATGTGACAAATTTTCGCATAAAGCGTATCTCATTTCGTTTCGTTAATGCTCTTTTTTTGGAAAAAAACCGATATTTCAGATTCGTGATTGGTTACTATTGCAAAACAACGGTGGGTGTTACACATTGTCAATAGCCATTTTTTTTCAATCAGAACAATTGATTTAATAAAAAAAATAGCCAAAATAACCCTTGTGTCAGAAAATATTTGCTGTCTAATGTTAATCTTCAGTTTCTTCTTATTAACAAATAAATTTTTATAACTTCGTGCAGATTATGAATAATATCAAAACACATACAAACATTTTAGGTGTAAAAGAATATGAACACATTTTAAAATTTAATTAAAACAAGATTGTTTTACAATTTTTTGCTACTTATATATTATTTTCAGTAATATTTTTAAATAAATAATTGAAAGTCTTTAGATGTATTTTGCGTCAGATATATATATAGGTTGCTCATGAAATTACTTGAATTTGTAATAATTTAATGATAGCAGACTTAAAGAGAGCAGGTAAAACACAGTTAAACGTAAAACTGTTCATCGAAAATCATTGATCGAAGCAGTATCTTCCTTAGAAACATGAAACGTCATGTCATCTAGGCGGAGCTCCAATATTTAATATTAATGCTAATGTAAAATTGGCTTAACATAAATTTCAAACGGAAAGATGTAAATAATTAAGAATGAAACTTAAGTTTTTTTTTGTGAATTTTGGAGAAAAAGTACGAAAATGAATACTAATATTTATCTACAAAGCAATGCGTTACAAAGAAGGAAAGATTTTGGATTTTAGATATATATCAATGATCTAAATGATTAAATTGTATTTAGATGAAAATAACAAAGTTTAAAATCCTAAAGATTATCAGTTTTTCATGATTATGTTTGAGACTGAATATCTACAATTAGAATAAGTTAGAAACGACATTTATTTTTTAATGAATTGTGAAGGAAAAAAGATATTAATTATATTATATAAAACATAATAAAAAAATGAAGCAAGCACAAAATACTTCAATACGTTGTAAATTATCATAAAATTTGTTTAATTTGAAAATGAATTGTGCAATTGTAGGTTTCACAAAATTATTACAATTCCTCCTAGGCGAGTCTCAGTTTTGAACACGTAATATTATTAAAATTTCAGTTATTCAAAACAATTACCACTACTTTTATAAACTTTAAAATATTTTAAAAGGATTCTAATTTTTTGAGTAAATTTTTTTTTTTAAACACAGTATAAGACCTTAGATTTTACAATGTTTTAGTAGTGTATTGCGATATTCATATTCTGATATTTCAATGATTTTAAACTTTTATATATATGTTATCCTTTTTTCTAATCATAATATTAATAAGCATTATCCAAAATTATTTAGGAATCGAATATTTATCTTCTAAAAATATTTTATTTTATGCTACTTCACGCACCTAGTCAAGATAGGTTCCAGTATTATTTTAATAAACTTGGAATTAAGCATCTAATTTGAGACATTGTTAATTTATTGAATAATAATGTAGCTTATTATATACCTATTTAACTGTTGTTAATAAATTAAACACTAAATATAATTTTAGATATAAATGTTGAATTTGAAATACATGATAGTAAAGGAAATAAACCATACTATACTCATACTGATTTAATCTGGCATTTTCATCTGAATTCTTCGAAACCTCTTACTTAGATAATACTTTTTGAAAACATTTCTGCAGATATTTTTGGCATGAATTTAAGTAATGGTTTTAAAATTTCTATTTAGCTTTGACTCCCCAGAACATTTTTTATCACTTTAATAATACAGCGTACTTATTATAATCACAATCCTACAGAATGACAGTAATTTTTGATAATTGCATCTACACACAGTACTTATGTTAATCTTGAGATTATTTCAAATTCCATGCATTTGGAAAATTAATTTTGGAGCTGATAATTAAACAATTATAACGACTATGATTTGAAACAACGCGATAGTAACAATTAAAATTCATTCAAAAGTTTGAAATTTAAATTCGCTGAAGGATTCGAAGATGTGAAGTTTTTTACCCTTCTGTATGTGAGGCTAAATTTTTAAATATAGATTGAGACTCGAAATTATTTTCTAATTGTTAAAACTATATATATCTTTAAGTCATTCAACCCCATTTAAAATATTATTATGAAATTTTCAATACATAGAACTTAGCATTTGGTAATTTCAATTTTCTGATTAACATATTAAAAATAAAATATCTAATAAGTAATTCGATAGAATTTTCTTGAATGCAGTCGCCACAACTACCATTTAACTAACTGAATGTGAAAAAATTTCAACAAATAAATAGTGAGTTAGAATTTTATCTCCATTCAAATAGATATTTTTGAAAAGGATTAAGGCCATTAAAGATTGAAAAAAGATATTTGTAGATGACCAATAAATCAATATTTTCTAGTTCATAGAATAGAAGCTCATATTTAGTAAAAACAAGGCATTTCAGATCACACTACAGTAAATATTTGTTTTTCTTACTATAGCTGAAAAAGTAATCTTTCTCACAGACTCTATATAAATTATTACCAAGACCAAAAATCTGTACGGATAAAACTGATTTCTGTGATAATCAAATTAAAGAAAAATGCATTAAAGGTATTGTTGGAGCATTATATTCTTAAAATAAGGAATTTATGTCTTTTTTTTTATCTTATATCTATTAATAATAGTCAAATAGTTGATATATTTCGATTATATATAATAATAGAATTGAAGGAAAATAACATTTTATAAGAAAAACATATTATTTTCTCAAAAAATTTGAAAAGTGAGTGTAGATCCAACATCATGAACAAAACTCTCAAGTTGGTAAGTATTAAAATTAGTAATAAAATTTGAAGATTTTACATATATAATACCAAAGAGTTACACGGACAGAGCAGGTAATATGGTCACTTGGTGGATTCGGGATTAATATCAAAATTAACTCACATTTAACTCTACTACTTTGAAAAGGAAGCTAAGGAGAAGCCACTACAAGCGAATTGAGAAGAGTTGGTTAAGAAACATTTCTCGAAGACGAGATTATTATGTTAACAGAGCTTTCCAGAATGGCCGTTGTTACTTTGATCTGGAAAATTTACTTTTTTTTCAATGGTTAAGGAAACGGACTAATGAAAAGTGTTATTAATTCTGTTAGGTTTTTCGGGCTCTTCGATAATATGTGACGAATTTTCTCAAACTGTTTATGATTCATGAATGATATTTTATGGAAACTTCTAATTTAACTTAATATGACCACTGATAGTGCTATTATTTTCCCTAATGACTATAATACCTGCATGTGAACTGTTTTTTTTTATTTATAATTTTTAATATCATGATTTTTCTGCTCTTTCTCACCTTGTTCTCTTTTTTTATAATCAGGTTAACATAACATTAAATCAACAGATGGTTAGGAGGAAACTGGAGTCAAGAGAATGTGAACTTAACTCATATTTTTATTCATATTTCATTAATCCAAACATAAATAAAGTTTTGTTCATAAAAATAATATATTTGCGTTCTTTTTCATTGACATATTTGCTTAAGTGAAATAAAACTTGATAGAAATAGATCCAATCTAGGAAATTACGAAAATCCATATTGCCTTCACTGGCCATGTTACCTGCAAAAATGATGTGTTGCAAAATTTTAAATTTCAAGGCGAAAATATAAAGTGAAAACCGAAAGCAATATGTTTCTGAATTTTTCAACTTCATTATAGCCATCAAAATTTCAGTCTGAAATAAGAGTAGCCATATGAACTGCAGGTGTATTATTTCAGATTTAGTATGTTTAACATACTTTTAAAAAAGTATGTTTTCATTATTCCAAGAAATTTTTAAATCAGAATTTCATATCTATTAGAGTTTAATTGAAACTACTTAAAATTGTGTATAGCAATGAATTATATGTATAATTATATACTTATAATTACAACAATATCTTGCTTCATTGAATCGATGCAAATATTTGTTGATTATAACATAATACTGACTTAAAATTAGCAGTAATTATTGTATTATTTACAGTTATCAACAACGAATATTTTATTTCTTTTTCCTCCTATTTATTTGTATATTATGACTTCTGTTTAATTCTTTGGATAATGTTGTATTTTATATTATTTTTAAGACAAATAAAGAGTAATAAAAAAGTTAGGTGTATCTATGTATGATATTTATCATCAAACCTGTGCTGAAAAAAAATGAGGTGACGATGTGAAAAATAGCGAGGGTGAGTGTCCATACTCTGTAACAATTCAGCAGAAACATGTATACTGGGTTTAATGAAATTTCCAGCTACATAATTTGCTTTGTCTTGTCCTCACTGGTTTTTGTTGTCATTAATATTTTCTATTAACTAGAGCAGGAGTGGGCAATTGTTTTGGCTCGGGGGCCAATTTGTGGAAGCGGAGGCTAGCGGTGGGCAGCACCTTTTAAAATAATTTCAATCATTAAATTAACTTTGCATTTCAGAAAAGATATAAAATGTACAATAAAAATCATTGAATATAATTTAAATATAATAATGGCAGTTTTGTTTGATTTACTTCTTGTGCTAATTTCATATCATTTATAGCTATCAGCACATTTAGTTTTACATTCAGTTTAATGAGAAAATTGTACATTATCACAATTTTCTATAATTTCTTTTGAAATCAGGAAGAAGATTGCATGTGGAGATTTTCATCTTAGCTGCAAGTGAATGTTTGTTAAAGAGAATCTATATCTTCTTTTTGCTACCAAATATATGTAGACCCAAACAGAGAACATTTTACCAGCAGATTTCTTCATACACGGAATTTTTTCTATAGAAAAAAATTTACAAAAATCAATTAATATCACTACATTAAACATTTATTTCACAGTGTGATATGATGGCATGCCAATAAGTTCAAGCTACAACTTCTCAGATGCTGCGTGAGGGGATGAGACAAGAAAGCAAAATAAATTAAGACGTGGTCATGTGGGACACGGACCACTATTTATCCCACCTTCCGAACTACAGTAATGGATGCACAAATAATACTATCTTATACAAGTACATTTATCTTATTTAATTTTAAAAAAATTTAATGTGATAGTATAATGATAATTATTTATATTTAGTAAAATAAGAAGATTAATATACCAGAATGTTAAATTTTAATCAAAATATAATTTTATAATTTGTGCTTCTATTTCTATAACTATTTAATTGCTTTAAACTTGGAAAACCTTCTTTTCAGTAATTCCTTTTTAGAGATGAAATTGAACTTTATTTTGTCTCTTTCAATTTTTCTTTAATGGTGTTATTTAAGTACCACAATATCATGAAATTATGCTAAGAGCCTATATTTAGATTATTAAATTTGTGTCATTTTCGTGAATCTTATATTATACATTTTGTTAGAAAAGAGTTTCTCTCATTTTGGAAAAAAACTTTGGGGCCAAAAGTTGCTCCCAGACTTTGGGAGCAACAATAGCCCTCCACATAAAATCAGTTTCTACTGTGTTGAGTAAATGGATTTAAGGAACGATAAGCTTTCTTTTATACATGATTCTAATAATATGGGTGCTGAGTCATGAGTAATGAATGATACTTCTGATTAAATACAATGATATATTACATTAGTAAAAATGAAGCGTAAATTATGTACAGATAACTCCGTGTTCTATCGAACCTAAGTAAGTGGTTCTAATTTACCTATATAAGTACCTCTTGCATTGTTAAAGTTATATACAACCTAATTTCTGATGTTGAATTAAACTGCACTAAAACTTATAATTTGTAAAAAAAATGTCTTGAAATAAGCAAAGGAGGAGAGTTTATCCGTTGAGAACAGATACAATCTTGTATAGGGAAGTGCTCAATTTTTAGGATCTCAGGACTCAAAAATTAAAATTTACCTAACACTAAAATGTATTTATGGTACAATGGTCTAGAAAAAAAATAAAGAAAATGAATGTAAATGTAAATGAAGTACTTTTCTCAGAGATTCATTCATTTGTACAGAGCAAATATCCCTGGGAGCAAACATATAGAGCAAATATTCCATTGCACTTAACTTCAACTGCAGATTTATTATCGATTGTTGTAAGAAAAAAATACTAAAAAATGCCATTGTATCAGGGAAAACATCATTTCATATACACCGCTTTTCTCACTAGCTCATCTAGTGGGAATCACATGAAACTTGGTCCCCTTTCCTTAATAAAATAAAACATCAAGAGCGCAATTTACAAATTTGTAAAGATTTAAAAAATTCATTCACGATTTTAAGATTAATAAAGGTATTGAAAAATGTCACTTTTTCTTTATAGCTGAAATAAGAAAAAATCAAAGTTCCAAAAACAAAACATAAGCCTGGGATAAAAGAGAACTGTTTTCCAGAATTTGTATTAGAATATTTTAGGATCCGAATATAGAGGGAAATTATCAAATATACGCATTAAATAGGATTTGTCAAAGTAATTTATGAATGAAAAGAAAATAATTATGTAAGATATTTATTTCATTTCTTAGAATTTTATTTTTTAAATATTTCTTTAAATTTTTGATATAGAGGTTTTTAGCCAATATTTTACAGAAATATATTCATTAGGAAAGGGGACTGAAGAACCACACATTTTGATATAAAAAAATTTTAAAGAGAAGATTTCAAGAAAATTCCTTCCCCTGTTGTAGAAAATCTTTATTTAATAGGAAAAAAATCATTATTAATTATAAGCCATCGAAATAAGATTTTGTTGAAATCATATGATTTTATGCAAATTCCATATTAAAAGTTCTGTTGGCTAAAAGTAATATGACACTTTTTTCGGATTGTGGGTTCTGATTGGTTGTTTATTAACGTCGCACTTACAAGTAACATCAAGATCTTATAATTTTTATATCTGTTAAGGTGCAAGGATGCCTAGTTGGAGCCCTAACTCCAAATTTCCATACCACATCAAAAGGAGCACTTGGAGCTTCGACAGATTTAATGTCCATCAACTTCGCTACACAGCGAATTTTTAACAGCATTAGTGCTAACCCACGACTCTACGGAAATAGTTCAGATTATGGAAGAAAGAGAATTGTTATGGGTATACGTATTGAATTTTCCAACTTCTTCTGGTTTAAAAAAGAATACAAAACATTCTTTCCCCATCATTTTTGATAGAGTAGAGTAAATATTATTAATTTTTCTAGGGAATTTAAGTGAAAGAAATGGAATAATTTTATGGCTTTAATTACTTCATCACAACGATTTTTTTTCACACAGAAATATATAAAAAATATCAGAAAAAGAAAGTGAAGAAAATATTCTTACTTAAGTGTAAACAAGACATTAGTAATAATTCAAAGGGGAGATCAAATTTTTAAAGAAAAACTTCTGCTAAAAAGGATTTCTTCCAATAGTAAAATGTAAAAAAAAAAAAAAAATTACAAGGGGCATTTAAAAAAAAAAAAAAATAGACCCCACCGAGGACAAGAGAAACTTACGGGGGGGGGAATTTCAGAGTTTCATGCAGTAATTAAATATTTCTTTATGTAAAAAAAAATCAAAATATTTGTGAACTACGTATTTATTTTATATTGATTCAGCAAATTCATCTATTTATTGATACAATATAGTCCGTTACTCAATGTTGTAATTAAACTGAGTGTAAACTATTATTAAAAGTATAAATTTCAATTACAATCAATGTCTATTTTTTATTTCATGATAAATATCAAAATGCACTTTTGGTATACAACCTTACAATTACACAGAAGTTTTTTAAAATTTTTTTTTGAAGAAACGTTTATAAAAAAATTGAATTTTAACCTCTTATTAATGAAACAGAATCAAGGGACATTTAATAAATTAAATATTTCGTTATGTAAAAAATGAAATTAAGAAGAAGTTAAATATAAATGAAGAAATTAAATATTTCTTTATGTAAAAAATGAAATTAAGAAGAAATTAAATATAAATTAAGAAATTAAATATTTCTTTATGTAAAAAATGAAATCAAAAAGAAATTAAATATTTCTTTATGTAAAAAATGTTTACTAATTCCTTCCATATAGAGTACTTAGAATCTTTTAATAGAACAGTTGAACTCAGAACCATTATATATTAAATGGTAAAATTTATAATTTTATTAGATCGTTCTTTCGATCATGGAATAATCTATTTAATTTTTTGTAAGAAATAATGATGTAACTCAGACAGATTTGCTTAGATGCAATTTCATTTCTAATCATGCTCACTGTGAATATTAAACTTCACACGAAAAAGTACTTAGAATAAAATACACTTTTCGTATATTTATAGGAGAACTTTTAATTCCAAAAACGAATTAGTTTTTGATTTACCAAAACTTATTCATTTTATAGATTGAAAAAAAATTAATCATAATTAAAAACCTAAATTTAATTACAGTTCAATGCATCGGTTTTTTT